>CM033728.1:47365725-47571459 GCA_019671005.1 Hibiscus mutabilis
TTGGTAAGTTTATTTAGCTCTTTAGGGGGAAGTGGTCTGGTGTCGGATCTCCACCATCCCCTCGCCTGGGCTAGCGACCGAGCTTATTTGGTGTAAGCAACCTACTCCTAGGCCCATGTGGGGCCTAGTGGTTGGCGCACTGTCTCATTGGGAGAAATACCTAGGTACGGTTTGGGGCCATAGGGCCCCATATCGCGCTTGTGGCTGAAGTACGAGGTTGGAGTGCAGCTATCGCTAGGCCCTACGGGATTCGAAACTCTAAAGCCTTAGCGCATTGTGACCCTAAGAAGGCTAGACCGAGATAACTCCTTGGACAAGGGGGCATGAGAAAGGCTGACTTGTCTGGGTAACACCCATTTCAAGTGCCGCACGGCTTGCCAACCGAGTAAAAGAGGCATGTCCGTGACACGTGGTATCAGAGCGAGAAAACGATAGGACAATGTAGTCATGTGACAGTGGTGTTTAGTTATGACTTTTGATACAGTGGTGCGTATTTGTTAACCAAATACCATAGTGCTCATGTGCCAACATGAACACTGTGAAGCTTTATTCAGTGGTTGTAGTGCATGGTGACGCCAGATGGATGTGTAGCAAAATAAGAGTTGGACTATTTGTGGATCAGTTAGTCTCACGCCAAGCGTTCCCACAGGTGGAGTAGTCAGGGTGGATCATCATGGCAGGCAAAAAGAAAGAGAGACTTTTCTGTGCACAGAGGTACTGGATTGTGGATTCTACGCCAAACGCTCCGGTAAATGGAGTAAGCAGGGTCGAATGACAGTAAACCAAGCGCTCTTTGGACTGGAGTAGGTGATAAGTGTTCAAAAGTACTATTTTTCTTACCTTTTTTACTCATATTATTGTTAGACTTAGGCTCATATTAGTTACATAATTAGTCATTCATGCATTAATCCATGTTTCCTTCCATCGTTGAGCTTGATTGCATAACTTGGTTGTTTTTGTGGGAAAAGATGCTGCTTTGGTATGTTTTGTGTGTATGTGCAGGATCACTTGCCAAAGCAAGGCTACAGCTAGTTGCCAGGGCAATGCATGAAGGGGATGCCGAGCTAGTTGCCAGGGCAATGCATGAAGGAGACGCCGAACCAGTTGCCAGGGCAATTATCGACAAAGAATAAGGTGATATATTAGTCGAAATTGATGACTAGACAAGACCAAGATGACGTGGAGCAAAGCTAAATCCCAAAGGAGTTTGATTTCCATGAAGAGGTTACAGAAGGATTAAATTCCAAGAAGATAGGAGAAGTTCTAGAAGGAATATAATTATGATAATGAATTATATTATTTAAAGATAATTTAATACCAACTTAACTTTCTCCTCAAATAAGGACTTTGACCTAGCCCTATAAATAGATCACCAAGCCGTCAACTCAAAGGGGAAGAGAGGAGAGAATTTTCGACAAGCTTCAAGGGGAGATCTTGACAAGAAGGCTTCATCCATCCTTTATCTTTTTCTTTCTTGTTCAATTAGGTTCATGCTAGGAATTCTTTATCTTGTGTTTCTTTGGAACCTAGCCATGAACTAAATCTATTTGGCTAAGGTTATTGTGTCTTTTGGTTGTGAGAAACTATTGGATTTTGTTTAGGTAATAAGAGTTTGCACTTTTCTATTCAAGGTTTATTCATTCTTGGTTCTTATTCTTGTTTTCAAGTGAATTGTGAGAGGATCTCGTAACTTCATCTATTTATCTAATATCGTGAGAGTTAGATTCAAGAAACGAATGAATATGATCTTTATTCAATCTATTGATGGTGAAGATTAATCCGGCTTATGAATAAGTTAAGGAATTCAACGGCTAAGAGGAGCGCAAGATTGGTTGTTATTCACCCTTGATTCACGCAGGGGTGTATTATCAAGGCATGTACAAGTAGCTAGAGTTTCGACTTAGGGATAAGAAGAAACCATTGAAGAACGCTCTGCCGAACCTTAAAGGTTGTTGCCCAGACGCCCAAGTAGTTGCCCAACTAGTCGCCCAGGCAACCATCGATTAGTTGCCAAGGTAACCCAGTTGTGCAAGTTGCCACAGCAACTGAGTTGCCCTTGCACTTTTTTACCAGGACGATCCAATCGGCTATCACACCTCAACTCACGATAACCTGGCCTATCTCTCTCATTTGATCTCATCTATTTTTTTTACTTTATTGCTTTCTAGTTTAGTTATTAGTTTAAACTCCTATAATCTTCTATTTGTGTTTTTACTTTTTATAGTGTAAGAGATTAGATTCTTGAAGTGGCACCAATCCATGTGGAGACGATATCTTTTATACTATAACTTGCGACGTGTACACTTGCAGAGCACTTATTACGCGCAACAAGTTTTTGGTGCCGCTGTCGGGGATTGGCAATAGCGACTTTGCTTTTATTTTCTTGCACTTTCTTTTTATTTTTCTTGTTTAAGATTCAAAGGGCTAACAAACTTTGGTTTTGCATTGGTATATGACTAGGGTGATACCGATTACACCAGAATATCTCTTTGATCTAGAAATTGAAAGAACCTTACAAAGACTTAGACGAAGGTTAAGAGTAGCAATGGCTAATCAAGACGGCAATATGAATCAAGATGTTCTAGCAGGAGGATGAGTGATTCTTGCACGAAAAAAACTATTCGAGACTATCTTGAAGAAGATCTTGATGGACTTAATCCATGAGTTGTCCCACCTAAAATTGAAGCCGACCACTTTGAGTTGAAACCGGTGATGTTTAATATGATCAACACAATTGGTCAATTTGGTGGCTCAGCAACTAAGGATGCACGACAACATCTTAAATCTTTCCTCGAGATTTGTAACTAGATCAAAATACACGGAGTCACCCCTGATGTTTTACGATTAAGATTATTCCCCCATTCACTAAGGGATAGGGCGAAATCATGGTTGAATAGTATTCTTGCCGGATCAATAGGATCTTGGACCAATCTTTGTCGTGATTTCCTTGCTCGGTTTAATCCTACAAATTTGACTGATAAGCTTCGTAACGACATTACTTCTTTTCGGCGGGCAGATGATGAATCCATGTACGAGGCTTGGGAACGATATCGAGAACTTCTACACAAATGCCCCCTATACGAATTCCCAGTGTGGACACAAGTAACAATGTTTTACAACGCCATGAATACACCAACAAGGATGATGCTAGATGCCTCGGCAAACGGCATACTTCTAGATAAGTCGCCGGAGGAAGCAATGCAAATTCTAAACAGGCTTGCCAAGAATGATTATCAATTCCCCTCTACTAGGATCATCAGACTCAATTTCGGCACAATTGGCCACTTTAACCAAGATGGTCTAGAACATGCAGAAACCAAACAACACACATGAGGTCAAGGTAATGGATTCTTTTTGTAAGTTATGTGGTGGTAACCATGATTCTTCTGAATGTATGCAGAATCCGAAATCCAGCTTCTATGTGGGGAATTACAAAAGAAACAATAATGTGATGTCCAATACATACAATCCAGCTTGGAAGAAGCACCCGAATTTTTCATGGAGTAATCCCAACAATGCTCTAAACCAGAACAATCAAAATGCACAAGCATCGGGATTCCAGCAGAATATACCATGGAAACAGTTGCCGCAGTAACAACCGACAACATCTAGTTCTTTGGAAGATTCTCTCAATGCTTTTATGTTAAAACTGAATCTTATATGGCTGAGAATAGTAACTTCATAAAAAGAACTGATGCTTTTATTAACAGGACCGTGATGAGATTGCAAAACCAAGAGGTGACAATCAAATCATTGGAAAATCAAGTCGGACAATTTGCTCAAAACCTGAATACTAGACCGCAAGGAGGTTTACCTAGCGATACTGAATTCGCAAGAGGAACTAGCCATGAGCAATGTAACGCGATCACCACTAGAAGTGGCCAACAACTTAAAGAGGCTCAAGCCCGCTCATCAAACAAAACTCCACAAAAAAGATCAAGACGAACCTAGCGGCAAAGCCTCAGATGCTGAACCAGGAATTGCCGCGGCAACCAGCAATAAGCATGCCTCGGCAACCGACGATAAGCATGCCTCGGCAACTTGCGATAAACATGCCTCGGCAACCCCAGTTGATAATGCCTCGGCAACTGAACAAATGCCCACAAAGGTTGAAGCGACAAAAGCAATAATATCAATTCAAGAAGTTTCTTGATATCCTCAAGCAAGTCCACGTCAACTTGCTATTGGTTAAAGCAATTGAACAAATGCCGAACTATGCCAAGTTTCTTAAAGACATTGTGTCCAAGTGAACAAGGCTAAGAGAGTTTGAAACAGTTGTCGCGACAGAGGGATGCATGGCCATGTTGCACAATCGCATGCCACCCAAGTTGAAGGATCCCGGAAGTTTCACAATACCTTGTTCTATTGGAAACCACTATGTCGGGAAAGTATTCTGTGACCTTGGAGCAAGCATAAACTTGATCCCTAAATCGGTTTTCCAAAAACTAGGAATCAGGAAAGCAAGACCTACAACAGTTATGCTACAGCTAGCCGACAGATCCTATGTGCATCCAGAGGGAAAAATCGAAGACATACTGGTAAAAGTTGATAAATTTATTTTTCCCGCTGACTTTATTATTTTGGATTGTGAAGCAGATGAACATGCACCTATCATTCTCGGGAGACCCTTCCTAGCAATATGGAGAACCTTGATCGATGTTGAAAAGGGAGAACTCACAATGAGGGTGAATGACCAGCAAGTTAAACTAAATGTGTTCCAAACACTAAGACATGCCGATGATCCAGAAGAATGCCAACTTCTTCATGCCACAGCAGAGTTTAACTTCGACAAGGAATTTAGTTGCCTCGGCAACTACATTGCCGATCAAGAGGAACCTGAGGAGTATGAAGAACCGGTCAATGAGGAACAACAAGAAGAGGCAAATTGGTTAGTTAATTGACCAGGTACATACTTTGAACCACTGGATTACTCATGTAAGGAAGGTAAACTCGAAAAGCCCTCTATTGAACAACTATCGATTCTTGAGTTGAAACAGTTGCTAGAGCAACTAAAATATGCTTACTTGGAATCGATAATACATTGCCTGTAATTATTTCTTCTAAGTTACAGACTTAGGAGGAAAAGAAGCTGATCAAAATGTTGATGCTACACAAGAAGACAATAGGGTGGACAATTGCCGACTTGAAGGGAATTAGCCCGGCGGTGTGCATGCACAAGATTATGTTGGAAGATGATCACAAACCTTCAATTGAGGCCCAGAGGAGACTGAATCATGCCATGAAAGAGGTTGTAATGAAAGAAATCATCAAGTGGCTTGACGTCAGCATTATATACCCTATCTCTGATAGTACATGGGTAAGTTTGGTACAATGTGTACCGAAAAAGGGAGGTATAACGGTGGTAAGTAATGAAAACAATGAACTCATTCCAACTAGGACTGTGACCGGTTGGAGGGTTTGTATGGATTATCGAAAGCTAAACAAAGCCACTAGGAAAGATCACTTCCCATTACCCTTTATTGATCAAATGCTTGACCGTCTTGTAGGTAAACCCTTTTATTGTTTTCTTGATGGTTATTCAGGTTACAATCAAATTGCCATAGCACTAGAAGATAAAGAAAAGACAACTCTCACATGCCCATACGATACTTATACTTTCCGAAGGATACCGTTCGGATTATGTAACGCCCCCCGACAACCTTCCAAAGATGCATGATGGCACTCTTTTTAGACATGGTCGAAGACTTCCTTAAGATCTTCATGGATGATTTTTCTGTTTTTGGTAATGACTTCGACAGCTGCCTCGGCAATTTAGAGAAGGTGTTGGCAAGATGTGAAGAAACTAATTTAGTCCTCAATTGGGAGAAGTGTCATTTTATGGTAGATGAAGGAATAGTGCTCGGCCACAAGATTTCATCCAAGGGAATTGAAGTAGACAAAGCCAAGATGGACGTGATCAAGAGATTACCTCCACCAAGTTTGGTTAAAGGAAATCGAAGCTTTCTTGGACATGCAGGTTTTTACAGGAGGTTCATTCATAATTTTTCTAAAATTACTATACCCTTGTGCAATTTGCTTGAACAGGATAAAGTCATTGATTTTGATAATTCTTGCACCCAAGCATTCAAAACCTTAAAGGAAAAGTTTGCCTCGGCACCCATTATCGTTCCACCAGATTAGACGCTACATTTTGAGCTCATGAGTAATGCAAGTGATTTTGCGGTAGGAGCAGTCATAGGCCAACGCACAGGTAAGACCTTCCATGTGATATACTACGCTAGTAAAACTCTTAATAGTGCTCTAGTGAATTACACAACAACAGAGAAAGAGTTACTAGCTGTAGTTTTCGCATTTAACAAGTTATGATCCTATTTGATTGGTACAAAGGTAATTGTTCATACGGACCATTCGGCAATCAAATATCTATGTGCTAAAAAGGATGCCAAACCTTGTTTGATTCGTTGGATATTACTTTTACAATAATTTGATATTAAAATTAAGGACAGAAAAGGAACAGAAAATCAAGTGGCCGATCACTTATCACGTTTAGAACACAATAGGGAGGAGGACACGGATCTAGAGATATGCGATGCATTCCCGGATGAGAAACTTTTAGTTGCCTTGGTAACCATGGATGCGCACGCCTCAGCAACCCTTGACGTACATGCCTCGGCAACCCTCGATGCCTCGACAACCATGGACGCGCACGCCTCGACAACTATCGACGCCGCAGCAGCCCTTGACGCGCATGCCTCGGTAACCATGGATGTGCATGCCTCGGAAACCCTCGACGCTTCGGTAGCCCTTGACGCGCATGCCTCGACAATTTTGGGAGTAGTCGCCACGGCAGCACATGCCTCGGCAATACCCTGGTACGCGGATTTAGTTAATTTCCTTGTTTGTGGTATTTTACTTTATGGTCTTACTCACCAAGGGAAGAAGCGGTTCCGCCATGATGCTAAGCATTACTTTTGGGACGAGCCTCTTTTGTTTAAACAATGTGCAGATCAGGTTATACGCTGATGTGTCCCTGAAGAGAAGCAGCAGAATGTACTCCGGCAATGCCATTCTTCACCCTATGGAGGACATTTTGGAGGAACTCGTACCGCGGCCAAAGTTTTGCAATCCAGTTTGTATTGGCCAACATTGTACAAAGATGCCCAAGACTTTTACAAGCAATGTGATCATTTCCAGAGGACGGGCAATATCTCTAGACGACATGAGATGCCGCTCCAAAACATCATCGAGGTGGAATTTTTCGATGTATGGGGGATCAATTTTATGAGACCTTTCTCATTTTCATTCGGTAACCTATACATTCTACTTGTCGTCGACTACATGTCTAAATGGGTTGAGGCAGCTGCAGTTTCCAACAACGATTCCAAGACCGTGCAACGATTCTTGCAGAAAAACATATTTACACGGTTTGGGATACCGAGAGCAATTATCAGTGACGAAGGCAAGCATTTTGACAACATGATTATTGCCAAGATGTTGCAACACTTCAGCGTATCACACAAGATTGCCACGACATATCACCCACAAACCAACGGGCAAGCAAAAATTTCCAACCGAGAATTGAAGGGTATACTCGAGAAAGTTGTAAGTCTCTCTAAGAAGGATTGGTCATTAATACTAGATGATGTACTTTGGGCATATCGCACTGCATTCAAAACACCCTTAGGTATGTCCCCCTTCCAACTTGTCTATGGCAAAACATGCCATCTACCGGTGGAAATCGAACACAAGGCATATTGGGTAATCAAGACCATGAATATGGATTGGGAAAGTGCAAAACAAAAGCGTTTGTTGGGCCTCAACGAGATAGAAGAATTTCGTGCACTCGCCTATAACAATGCACGAATCTAAAAGGAGAAAACAAAGCAATGGCATTACAAGAAACTATTGCCGTCACAATTCACGTCAGGGCAACTAGTTCTCTTATTCAATTTTCGGCTAAAACGTTTCCCGGGAAAGCTGAAATCAAGATGGTTGGGACCATTCGAAGTTTTCAAACCATTCTCCCATGGTGTCGTGATAATCAAGTCCATTACTGAAAAACATGAATTCAAAGTTAATGGACAAAGACTAAAGCACTACAATGGTGCCCATGTGGAACGTAACAAAGAAGTGGTCAACTTAGGAGATGCATGAGCATGCTCTCATTTCGATATTTTATTTTTATTTTTATTTTTATTATTTCCAATTATTTTTTTATTTTTATTATTTTCGAACTAATTATTTTTTTATTTTTTATTTTTGATTATTATTATATTTTTAGGATATATTTATTTTCTTTTTTTTTATCTTTTTAAGTTTAAGAATCCCTTTACACATCTTTATTTATTTCCTTTTATTAGTTTATCTTTAATTTTAATCCTTATTTGAATTGTAGGAAAAGAGTTCAGGATAAAGTGGAATTTTGATCCAAGAAGGAAAACATCTTCAACAAAGAAATTAATGGGCTAAATCTAAGGCTTATATAAAGCCTCAAACTTACCCTAATTAAACCCCTAGCCGTCACCTTTCCCCTAAACCTAAACCCTATTTATTTTCTATCCAAAATTAATCACACCCACCATATTTACTGCCTATCTTTTCTATATAACCCATCACTCTTAACTTCCAAGAAACCTATACCTACTTTTCATCTTGTAACTCTTTAGTTTCTTTTATTTTATTTTCTTTGTTTTTACAAAACTCACAACCAAGATCATCCATGGCATCCAAAATTAAATTTTTGGTTCATCCAAGTTCCTACAAAGAAGCAAGATACAAGAAGTTTGCAACACCGGTGGTTCAAGAAAGATTTCACTCCAAGTTTGAAAGCCAAAAGATTTACGAAGAACAAGGCTTTGAATACTCCAACTCTCATCAAGATTTCGGCCTTGAACCATTCATCTTCGAGAGGATTGCACATCAAAAGTGGCAAATCTTTTGCCATCAATCGGAACCGGGTAACATCTCATGGGCAAGAGAATTCTATGCTCACTCACCTAACCCGGATAATCCTTATGTTTTTGTTCGTGACAAGGCCATACTCATACGCCCCGAAAACATCAACACCTTTTACGGGCTCTACATTGAGAAGAACGAGCATCAAGCCTTTGTTGATCAAATCACGCCCAAGCAACTCGACTAGGTGCTTCAAGAACTCACTCAACCAGGAACTCATTGGAACGACAGTAAATACAAGGGCACGGTAAATCACCTTCGGCTTAAACCCGAGGCAAAACTATAGAATAAGTTTGTTAAAACTTCTTTAATGCCCACCACACATAATACTACCGTTGATATACCACGTCTTTTGCTCATACATTCTATTTTGCATAATCATATCATTAACATTGGAAAAATTATTTGTGATGAGATTTTTGTATGTAGCTTAAAAGATAAGGGTTCTCTTTTCTTCCCTTGCTTAATTTTCAATCTTTGTAAGGAGATGCATGTCCCAAGTGAGTCCACCGATGAAAAGGCCCTACCAAAGTTCGGTTGGAATCATGCACAAATCCGAAAACTAATGGGAGAGGCACCAAAAAAATCCTCAATGCCTCCAATTGTCGCGGCAACCCCTGCCGCCTCGGCAACCCCTAATGCCCGGGCAATTCAGCCATCAACCCTGGGACACTTTAAAGCACTCTTGCAACCATTGGCGAGCCACCTTAGGAAAATTGAAGATCGACAACTAATGTTCATGCGGTACATGAAGGAGCACAACAATGCCATCACCCAAGTCATCCTAGAAAAGTACTCGGACAGTCGAGTGTCGTTCCCAATCTTTTCTGCCGAGATCCTTGCCCCGGCAACCAATGAAGCAGTCGCCACGGCAACCGCAACAGATGATGCGGCGACAACCTACACCTTACCAGCCCAAGCAGATGCCACAGCAACCAACCCTGAAGATGCCACGACAACCAAAGCTAAAGACATCCCGACAACCACTGCAAAAGCCAAAGATAAAGCACCTATGCCCAAATCAACTCGTACGGAATCATTGTCTAATTTTTTAGATTCGGACGAGTCCTCTATTGCACCAAAAAAGACCGCACCAATTGAATCCTTCAAGCGAAAAACCAATGACATTGATGAAGAGGACGATGAGGACAACCCCGTATGAGGATCGATTCCACCATCGGCAACAAGGAAACAACCATCGCGTTCAAGCAAGAGAATCAAGACACCGACCAAAAGGAAGCTAATCATCCATAATGACGAACTCACGGAGTAAGTCCTCGTTTGCATTTTATTTTTCGTTATTTTTATTTTCTTTAATGCATGTATTGAGGACAATGCCTCACTTGAGTTTGGGGGATTGTTATTAGTAGTTACCATGTTTAGTTGCATTCATCTTAAGTATTGCATTTAGGATACATAAATTACTTTCCATGCCTTTAGTTGGAACAAGAATTGCCTAGATTTGATGAATATCTGATGATGACTTTGCCAATGCACTTAATTGATAGAATTTTTATTCTAGGATAACCATGGAAAAACTTAAAATTTTACTATGATGCTAAATTTGATGAAACACTGTTGTGGTTTGATTGATTTAAGGAATTCTAGTGAACTTAGGTTGATAATAAAAAAAATTAGGGGATTAGAATAAAAATTGGATGAATGCTAGAGGTGTCCGAAATTGGCTCTAGCATGTGCTAAAAAATTAATCGCTAGAGGTGCCTGAAACCAGCTCTACTATGTGCTAAAAATTGATCGCTAGAGGTGCCCGAAATCGGATCTAGTCGAATAAATTAATTAACTTAAGAAAACTAAAAACAAAACACTAGAGGTGCCCGAAACCGGTTCTAGTTAAAACATGTTAAAAATAACCCAATGAAGTAATTTGAAAACCTCTTGCTTGCATAGAATCTGAAAAATTAACTTGTACACAACTTCACACACACTCACAAGCATTATAGTTTGATTCCGAGTAACTCCTAAGTTTTCTGAAAAATGAAAAGCCAATCATACTTTGTGCCCCGATTCTGAGAATTGAAATCAAGTTCAAAGCTAAGTTTGTGAAAATTGAAGTATTGCCAGGTAATTATTAGTTTGCATTGCTTGAGGACAAGCAATAGTTCGAGTTTGGGGGTGTGATAAGTGTTCAGAAGTACTATTTTTCTTACCCTTTTTACTCATATTATTGTTAGACTTAGGCTCATATTAGTTACATAATTAGTCATTAATGCATTAATCCATGTTTCCTTCCATCGTTGAGCTTGATTGCATAACTTGGTTGTTTTTGTGGGAAAAGATGCTGCTTTGGTGTGTTTTGTGTGTATGTGCAGGATCACTTGCCAAAGCAAGGCTAGAGCTAGTTGCCAGGGCAATGCATGAAGGAGATGCCGAGCTAGTTGCCAGGGCAATGCATGAAGGAGACATCGAACCAGTTGCCAGGGCAATTGTTGACAAAGAATAAGGTGATATGGTAGTCGAAATTGATGACTAGATAAGCCCAAGATGACGTGGAGCAAAGCTAAATCCCAAAGGAGTTTGATTTCCATGAAGAGGTTAAAGAAGAATTAAATTCCAATAAGATAGGAGAAGTTCTAGAAGGAATATAATTATAATAAAGAATTATATTCTTTAAAGATAATTTAATTCCAACTTAACTTCCTCATCAAAGGAGGACTTTGACCTAGCCCTATAAATAGATCACCAAGCCGTCAACTCTAAGGGGGAGAGAGGAGAGAATTTTTGACAAGCTTCAAGGGGAGATCTCGACAAGAAGGCTTCATCCATCCTTCATCTTTTTCTTTCTTGTTCAATTAGGTTCATGCTAGGAATTCTTTATCTTGTGTTTCTTTGGAACCTAGCCATGAACTAAATCTATTTGGCTAAGGTTATTGTGTCTTGTGGTTGTGAGAAACTATTGAATTTTGTTTAGGTAATAAGAGTTTGCACTTTTCTATTCAAGGTTTATTCATTCTTGGTTCTTATTCTTGTTTGTGAGTGAATTGGGAGATGATCTCGTAACTTCATCTATTTATCTAATATCGGGAGAGTTAGATTCAAGAAACGAATGAATATGATCTTTATTCAATCTATTGATGGTGAAGATTAATTCGGCTTAAGAATAAGTTAAGGATTTCAACGGCTAAGAGGAGCGTAAGATTGGTTGTTGTTCACCCTTGATTCACACATGGATGTATTATCAAGGCATGCACAAGTAGCTAGAGTTTCGACTTAGGGATAAGAAGAAACCATTGAAGAACGCTCTGCCGAACCTTGAAGGTTGCTGCCCAGACGCCCAAGTAGTTGCCCAACTAGTCGCCCAGGCAACCATCGATTAGTTGCCAAGGCAACCCCGTTGTGCATGTTGCCACATCAACTGAGTTGCCTTTGCACTCTTTTACTAAGATGATCCAATCGGCTATCACACATCAACTCACGATAACCTGGCATATCTCTCTCATTTGATCTCATCTATTCTTTTACTTTATTGCTTTCTAGTTTAGTTATTAGTTTAAACTCCTATAATCTTCTATTTGTGTTTTTACTTTTTATAGTGCAAGAGATTAGATTCTTGAAGTGGCACCAATCCCTATGGAAACGATATCTTTTATACTATAACTTGCGACGTGTATACTTGCACAATATCGGAGCACTTATTACGCACAACAGTAGGCAGGGCGGGGGACTACGCTAAACGCCCCCATGTGGGGAGTAGGCAGGGTGGTCGAATCCTACGCCAAGCGCTTCTCTTAAAGGAGTAGGCAGGATGGTGTAATGTCACGCCAAGCGCATCCATCACTGGTGTAGGTAGGGTGGTCTAGTTCACGCCAAGCACCCTGTGAGGGTAGGCAGGGTGGCTGGAACCTACGCCAAGCGCTTCCGTGAGTGGAGTAGGTAGGGTGACTCCTTATGATGCTGATTGATCAAGACCTAGTCATGGCGCAAAGGTGTCTAATGGTGGGTTTTGGCAAGGTAGTGCTGATGTGTTACATTAGCGCAGTGGCGCGTGTGAATTAGAGCACAGTGGTGCTCATTTGTTCGTTACAGGTGTAGCATTGTTGTTGGCTGATCGAAACGGTGATCGAGTTGAGGTGCAAAGAAGCGCGATAACTTTTGGTTGACGAGATTGATCTTTGCACAATAATGCATGTCCATGATTTGGGACACAAGCAATATTTTTGGTTACTTTAAAGGCTCGTTGATGGCTGTCTATGGGACATGATGAAGTGTGTATTCCTCGTAGCACGATGGCACGAATATTAGCAATATAGGGATGTTTACGCACCACTCGAGAGGAGAATCGTTCCCTATGGTGGCTATCGGTAATAGTGATGCTTATTTTGATGCATTGCCTTGTGTCAGTAACCTTTGCTTATTGATGTTTGTTTTGTCTTGTTAGCACATGGGCGTGTGCAGCCCAAAGCATAAAATGTGCTTATTTTTGTTAATCTAACATATTGGTGTTTGTCGTTTCCAGGGTAATGTGATAATTTCTTGATTGATGGAAGTTAATGGAAATATTGTTTATCTTGGCACTGTGGTGCTTGGTTGTTGCTTAACTATCTTTTTCTAGGTGAAAAGAGAAATGTGTATAGATGAATATATATTGATACAATGGATGTTCATGGGTTCGCAGACTAACCCTAAAGGAAAAAGTTGGAGACAACTTGAGACAGTTCTATAGTTGCTTTATGTTCGGGGAATCAATGCGGCAAAGTCATGTTCCTCAAGATTGTAGATTCGCTCATTGATAAAATCAAAGGATTACGATAAAACTCGTTTGTTGTGGGAGTACTTTGGTATAATGTGATCGTCTAAATGTTCAGGAAAAGACTCTTAGGACCTCGAACTATTTAATGAAGTGGTCAAAGGATCGCGATGATCGTTGTATGCTGGATGGAGTGACCCCTCTCGAAACATAATGGAGTAAAAAGGAGTGCCGATTTATTGGTATGCTCTCTCCTGTTGATGTGGACTCTTTTAGCGGTAGATACACCATGGGTTCTCGAGGGAAAAATCTATTACATTGTCAAATAAAATCAAGGAGCCTAAGGGGAATGCTTCCCATAGCTAATAATTTGTCCGTAAATGGCAATTTTCTCAAGACACATTGGGTCTTAAGGTAAAAAGGAATGTGTTGCGATGTGGTAGTTTGGACCAGATTCTTCGGTAATAGATTACAAATATGGGATGACAAAGGTTGTGCAAGTCAATACCGTTTTATCTTGGATAGGAAAAAAACTCATTTTGGCATAAAAATCTTCTTTTGATGGGGATGTTGGCTATGGTAAGGCAGAATGGTATTTGTAAAGCTACCCGTTTGGGTGAGAAACACAAGGGTGGTACAACTTGGTAATGTGGGTGTATCTGAGAAAATCTCCTCTTAGGAGTTCCTTTCACAAGCAGAGCCAAAGAGTGAGCGTGGGATAGACAAGCTCGAGGGGTATGTGGTGATGGTTCAAGTACAATTCAGATTTCACCCAAGTGTTACAAAATCCCCAATTTGGGCAGTGGTGATATGGGCTACTACCGACAAGCTATTTAGTGGGGCGAGCTAATAAAGCCATGGCTTAGGTCAAAATTGATGTATGGACCGAGAGACTGAAAGCAAAACCTCGTTACCACGAATATGTCAGTGTTACCCAAAAAGATAAATATGGTGGTCAATAAGTTTATAAAGCACCCCTAGAGTTTGGCAATACGGAGCGTGGATTGCAGTGGGGGACGTACTAGAAAGTCCCATGGAACTTGTAAGGTACATTTCATTTTATTGTTATGTAATTGAACTAACCAATGTCGTGGTCAGTTTTCTCTTTGTGTGTGTTATGGAGGAAGGTATTCCTATTAATTCCTTAAGGGATGTGGGGTAATCGATTAAAGAACCAAGATGGTTTGAAGGTTTGGCAAGTGTCAAAAGCCCTGGTCGTATGCAACAGAGGTAAATGTCAGCTTCATGTAACAAAAAAGGATACGGTACAAATATCACACCCGTTTGTAAAAGATGATGTCTGTGCAGGCACAATGATTCTGTATGTGTCGACAGAAATGGTGACAAACGCGAAAACGTGGAATGAGTATTGCCCCCCCAGAGAGAGAACACGCCCAGGTGTTGGGACGTCGACACAGGGTGGTGGGTCGATAGACCCTAGTCGGTTTAAGGAACTTGAGGCCGTAGTGGCCGCCATGAGAGCTATGACATCAAATGATCGGCTTTGAGCAATAGAGGAAACATAACAAGAGTTGACCCAAGCTATCAAAGATTTTGGTAATTAAGGCAAAGAAGCATTAAGTCATATGAAGTTCGAACTAGATGAGATCAAGACTCCGGTTAACTTGATACAGATATCTATGGGCAATTCAATGACAACAGATAAGGGTCCGAGGACTAGGGTTTCAGAACCTCAGCGGTATGAAGGGAACATAGATGCTAAGGAGCTTGAAAATTTCTTATTCAACGTCGAGCATTATTTTTGGTATACGCATACTAAAACAGATAAAGACAAGGTTTCAGTGGCCCCGGTGTATCTAATAGGGGACGCCAAGTTGTGGTGGCGGTCCAAGTTTATTAATGGTGTTTGTTCTATCAAGATATGTGAAGAGCTAAAGGAAGAGTTAATGAGCTCATTCTTTCCTGAAAATGTAGAATATAATGCTCAGAAGAAGCTAAGGGATTTAACGAATACAGGTTCTATTCGAGATTATGTAAGAGAATAAAGATGTCTTGATCCTACATGATAATACTTTACTGACTAGATGTCGTGGGCATATGGGGAAGAGTTTGGTATCCTGCGGAAACCTAAGTCACACGTAGATGGCACAAGTGAGACATTATTTTGAAGTCCACAACACGAGACTAATGTTGATATGATGTTTATGGGGTGCTGATACAGGTTCTTTTGTTGGCGTGATAACAAGATGAACTTTTCTAATAAGTGGATAATGGGGAAGACATCAGTGGATAGGGGAAACTAACTTACCCATGGAGTATAGGCCATATGTGCCAAGAGATCAAATGTGTACTTTTGTGCTTAATCAACAGTTCTGTCTGTTACAAAGGGAGTGAAGGAGAAACGAAATAAGGGGGCAACTTGATTGGCTATTACAAGGGCCATGAGAGACCATTGAGAAGTTCTAGTAAGGGCATATGACCATCTATTTGCTATTAGAACAAGGGCAAGGTTGTTCGAGAGAATATTGGTGTGCATTCACTTGGCAAATGGTGCAGGTATAATTGAGTAAGAAGAAAACCTCACGAGTGGATGATATTAGCTTATCGAAGAGACCGCGTTCTCAAATAGTCAAAACACCTGAGGTATACATACAAAGGCCACCATGATCGGTGGTAGCATAAGGCAATGTGTGCCAACCAGGTATCATACGAGACTTGTGTGAATATGTTTTCATTGAAAAATTGCTTGTATATCTTATAATACAAGATGTATTGAGGAGAACAAAAGGCAAGTACAATTCTATATGGTGTTGGCAACTAGAGATCATCTTTGCATTATTAAGCAACCAAGTGCAACGCGAGCATGTACTGGAAAACTTGGGTTAATATTGATGATATATGTATGGTGACACATTCAGTACTTCGGAGGTCTCGGTATGTTACTTTTGTATTTGTATGGTTAATGGGCAGAACGTAGAGCACAAAAAAACTACAAAGTACTTGTTCGAGTGGATCAATGGTTTGTTACTTGTCTTTTACTCGAGCCACAATCGGAGTAAAAGTGGGGGAACATGAATCTAAAACTTAACATGATAGAAGTGGAACTGGGTCATAATGAGTCTGTGGTCGGTCTAGATGGTTATGGATGTGCAACATAGTCAAAAAGAAGATAGAAAGAACCCAGGATCGAGGCTTGAATTAGTTGCTTGAATGATCAAATGGCGGGACAAGAAAAACATATCAAATCAAGCACAAATCGAAGATGTACTGCCACAGATGTCCATATCGGCTCAACAAGTGATGAAGAACTGGTGTCAACATCAATGAGAACCATCCCTTCTTGGACTACATCGATGGGGGCATCAATAGAGGAAGCGGGGGAGAATGTCAGAACCATCACTTCTGGGGCTACATCGATGAGGCCATCGATAGAGGAAATGGGGGAGAATATCAAGGCCATCCCTTATTGTCTTGCGACCCTGCCTTGACAAGCCCGTTCATGACCGAGCAATGGTGGACCGAGCGATGATATGAGCAATCCCTGAGGAGCTACCATGTTAAGAATGGAAGTTAAGATGCTTTGGGAAGACGATGAAGACCCTACCCAGAAAGTGTCCTTATTTGGGACGAAGCAACGTCTACTCACGGTATTCATGGTAAGTTTAATTAGCTCTTTAGGGGGAAGTGGTCTGGTGTTGGGTCTCCACCATCCCTCTCGCATGGGTTAGCGACCGAGCTTCCTTGGTGAAGCGACCTACTCCTAGCCCCATGTGGGGCCTAGGTGTGCGGGCAGTGGGGCCTAATGGTTGGCGCATTGTCTCCTTGGGAGAAATACCTAGGGACGGTTTGGGGCCATAGGGCCCCATATCGTGCTCGTGGCTGAAGTACGAGGTTGGAGTGCAGCTATCGCTAGGCCCTGCGTGATTCGAAACTCTAAAGCCTTAGCGCATTGTGACCCTGAGAAGGCTAGACCGAGATAACTCTTTGGACAATAGGGCATGAGAAAGGCTGACTTGTCTGGGTAACACCCATTTCAAGTGCCGCACGGCTTGCCAACCGAGTAAAAGGGGCATGTCCATGACACACGGCATGGTACCCTCCTTTCCTGTAAGAGTTGATTCCCTCGTCTTCTTCCTCGGAGCCGGATGATGAAGAGCAAGATATCTGGGCAGAGTGATCCGATGAAACACACACCTTGTTTCCCTCTCGTGTTTTGGGTGAAATTAACGAAAAAATGGAATTTGTGTTTATCGTTGATTGTTGGGGGAGGGGTAGTTTTGTTTATATATTTGGCAATTTATGTGCTTTATTTACCATTTCTTTTTTCACTTTTCATTTTTTCCCCATGTTTGTTCTTGTCGTTGGGTTTTCTATTTTGGCACTTCAATGTGTGTGGCGTTGAATGGAAGGAGTGGGAAGGATGCACCAGGTGTCTTGTGTCGGCTTTGTGGTGCCGTCGTCACCGATGCACCTCCTACTTCTCTTCTCTTCTCTTCTCTCATTTGAACACACATACTAAGAGTTTAGACTCTCCTCCTTGGCTTTGGTAATTGCTACTATATTTGACTAAGGCTTAACCGTTAAATAAGTGTTCAAACTATATTTTTTTTAGATAAGTGCTTAAATTATATTTTAGGTCAAATAAATTATTAACATTTTATTTCGTAATCCATTTAAGATTTAGTCGTGACGGATGTTAATTTTTTTCCTTATCCAATTAAAATTAAACACGTAGCAATATTAAACATTTTTTGAATTTTATTTTTTTAAAAATAATTCAATTTTTTTTAAATATCCTGAAATTTTCAAATAATCCTAAAATAGTCCTCAAATCCTTAAATTCTCCAAATACGGCCACTCATTCCGGCGTTGGTCGCGTTTTTGATGACGAAATGAAGCATCCTCTCCTTGCCGAACGACTCACACACCGTTCATCGTTCGTTATGTTGTCGTTCGTCGCGAATCGTTCGAATGAACCATTCAACGCTTCACACGGCGTCGGTCGATTTTTGACGACGAAGTGATAGGGTAAATGGTCGTGATGGTCCGAAGACGGATGTGATGGACAATGGTGTGGCAATCGGCGACGAAATCAGGTTAGATTAGGATTTGGGTGTTAGGGATTTCAAAAATTAGGGTTATTTTGATAAATTTGATGTTATCTTATTTATTAATTTTTATTTATTTTTAAATATAATTTTATAAATTTAAGAAGATGACATGTGTCGGATAACGAAAGTTAACGGTGAAAATTAACTGACAGTAACTATGGGGCACCTATTTGAGTAACGTTGAAAACGTTAGGTACCTATTTGACCCAAAATAATGTTTAGGCCCCTAACTGAAAAAATGATACAGTTTAGGTACTTATTTGACTGTTAAGCCTTTGACTAACTATACCTTAAGCTGCCGAGATTTAAATTGTAGTTACGATCTCATTGTTGGTCACGATATTTTATCACATTTATAGACAATAATAGATATATTACGGTTATTGTAGACGATTATTTCTCGCAATAATAATTTCAGACTATACTACTATTATTATATAGCAGTCACTATTACGATAATGAACCTCTTTTTGAATATCTGATGACCATTGTTACCATGTATGCATCCGTAGATGTACAATATAGTAGGGGTATTTATGGTTAACCGTTGTAGTATATTGGTTAACAGTAATGAAATGAACATGTTATCTTTAAACATTATTATCTAATTGTACTAAAAACAGAACATACTAATTAATCGTTATAGTATGTTTGTTAACCTAATCACTCCTGCAATATAAACCAGTACATCGGATGGAGATGAGGGCTTAAGCTTGGGCTTTGGGCGATTCGCAATTGGTTTTTATCGTCTGGAATTTTGTTTCTTTTATCCAAGTTCACAGGTGGAAAAAGTTTGGTTTGATTTGATTTGATAAATAAAAATATTAATCAAATTAAATTATTTTAAACGATGACAATTAAATTTTATTAAAAAATAATTGAATGTATCACAAATGTAACGTACTTAAAAAGAAAAAAATGAGATTATGTCTATAAAAAATTCATACAAAATAAAATATTAAACTCAAAGATGTAAAGAAAAACAAACTCTTCTCTTAAGATTCGCGCACATGATCAAAGAATCCAAAAATCTTCACGAATCTTTTTGTTTCTATCACAACGAGACGTTTTACAATGTGAAAAAGGAGTGATAAGCGAACCATACTATCAGGCATATTGTTTCGCTACACGGTTCTGATTACATCGACAAACAACCACCAAAGGAATCAAATTTTCTATGACCACTGACAAATTCAAATAAGAAAACAAGTGGTGTGAGGATCCCTACACCAAACGACGCTAAGATATGTAAAAATCGTGCCAAATAGCAGAGGAAACGTGCCACAAAAGTAAAAAAAAAAAAAAAAAAAGCGTAACAAAAGTAGATGGAAAACGTGCCACAAAAATAAAGATCCTTATTAAAAATTTTAAAAAAACTCTAAAAAAATATGAAAAATCAAGAAAAATATTGAGCACAAGCGGTGAACAACTAGCATTAAAATGAATGTTACCACAAGCAAAGTAAAAGAAAGATGAAAGGAGCTTTCGGCGCTAGGCAGGGATGATAACAAAACTAAGTTTTTTAAAATTAACTTCAAATCAAGTTTTTTTTTCTCCTAGTTCTTTAGGATTTGTTTTGTCTAATTTAAACTGACTCATGTTGCACACTTGGTTTAGGTGGGTGAGTTCTCCAGCGGGAATTTTTTGCATACACAAAACTTCGAATTCGAAAACTTGCTTAAGCGATACGAGGTTGCTTACTACTTGGACCAACCCTCGTTGGTTCAAATCAAGTAATTTTGGTTTTTATTAAATGGAGTCATTCAAGATATGTATTTTCACAAGTTTGATTCGAGTTGAATGTTACAATTCGAATTAATCGAATAATAAATTTGTGTAAATAAGGGTGAACAAAATTCGAATGACTAATCAAATATTAAGTTAATCAAATCTAGTTATTCGGTTTTGTGAATTGAGTTATTTGATTTTTTTAGTTTAATTTATAATTTGAATGAACCGAATAACAAATTAATGCAAATAAGGGTAAACAAAACTCGATTTGATTTCAAAAAAAAAATGAGCAACAAGTTAATTGAATCATGTTATTTGGTTTTACGAACTGGGTTATTTGATTTTTAAATTTAATTTACAATTCAAATAAAATGAAAAGCAAATTTGTGTAAGAAGATTAGCAAAACTTGATTCGACGTGAAAAAATTAAATATCAAGTTAATCGAATTGAATTATATGATTTTTATAAATAAAGTTATTTGATTTTTCAAGTTTGAATCATGTTGAATATTACAACATGAATAAACCGAATAACAAGTTGATATAAAAACCCCTTGAATCTATCAGTTTCGAAAATAGATAGTTATTTGATACACTAATGGTGAAAATTAAAAAGTTTCCACAAGCGTCTTAATTGTAGGGTTTAGGGACTCAATTTAGGGTGTAGGGTTTAGTAGTTTAGAATTTAGTGATTGTGAATAGAATTTAGGGTTTTTAGGGTTTATAGTTCAAAACCTAAATCATCAACATATTACTCTTAAACCTAAACTCTAACCTCTAAAACCTAAACCCTAACTTTAACAACTAAATTCTAATCATTACCCTAAATTTCTAAACCCATACACCTAAACCCCTAAACCCCTAAACCCCTAAACCATACACCTTAAACTAAGTCCCTAAACCCTAAAATTAAGGCGCTTGTGGAAACTAAAAGTTTTTACTGTCAGTGTATTAGATGTATTTGAAAATATGCAAAAAATAACTTTAAATTTATATATATGTATGTATTACCCGAGTTGTATAAAAAATCTAAAAGTAAGATAATCTTTATAAAATTAGAAATTCTATACAATTTTAAAGAGTCTATAAATATGCTAAAGATTATTTTTTTCATAAATATAAATTCAAGTTGTTAAATAAATAAATTATCAAAGCCACTCTCCTTTCTCAACCTTGTAGATTGTTATCACAAATAAATTATCAAAGCCTCTCTCCTTTCTCAACCTTGTAGATTGTTATCACAATTCCTATAAGTCATTACGTCTAGTGACAGACACATGACTTTATGTTAGGAGGGGCAAATCTTTAAAATTTTAGGAGAACGAACCAATGAAGTTTTAGGTGCGAAAATAGATTTTTCATAAAAAAAATATATAGTTTTTTTATATTATGTACGAATTTCAAATTTTCAAGAAGTCGACGGCCCCTCCAACCCTCCCTCGATCTTCCCTGCTTATACTATCTGAAACCATCGCACCTATCCAAATTTGTTTGTGACATACTTCATCAGCAGTTGATGGTATGAGAAAACTCTTAGTTGGAATTTAATGGAATCTAATAATTACATTGCTTTTATTGGTTTTCTATGATTTTTCACAATTTCAGAGTATGTCCGATTAATTGTGCAGGTTTTCTTTAGCTCTCATGTTTTGATACCTGATTTGGTTAATAATTTTAGTTGTATATATTTTTGTTTTCTTGTGTAGATATACATATATAGATATATTTTATATAGTTCTAAACAAGATTTAACTTTTATTATTTTTTTTAGTTTGATTTAGTCTTAAAAAGAAAGAAAAAAACTTTAAGTTATAGTTCGATCGTAAAATTAAAATTATTATTGGTAAGCTTACATTTACATCTTCATGAATGTAAATATCGGGAAGCCTAAGTTATTTGGCTTGAAGTATGTCACTCTATCATCTGTTGATAGAGTAGGCCGAGCACAGAGATGGAGATGACCGGGGAGGATGCTAATGTGAGGTTGAAGAGGGATAAAAAATGAGTTTTATTTGGTCAAAGGTCATATCAGCATCTGTTAGGAGATTTAACGGTCAGGTGACTAAATAAAGAAAAAAATATTATCAAAATAAAAGTGTTCTACAGATCTGGATAGTTACCACTATCGATGTTAAAAAATTATCGCTTGAGTGACTAAAATGGATAATTTAGAGACTAAAATAAAAATGTTTTAGAAGTTGTGTGACCAGCTGAGTAGTTTATCCTATGTTATATTATTATTATGTATAACTAGATTTATATATTTATTTACTAAATAATCAACCGGAAGTCTATAGAAAGATTATTGAAGGGTCCTAAGTTTGGGGAATTGATTTTCTCTCCCTCAAACGGGGCTTCTGGGGGCTTGATTACATTATGGGATCCTAGTTTTTTCACAACGGAAAGAACTATGATTCTCGATAGATCTATCATCCTAGTGGGCAGTTTGTGCAAGGCAAAGTTAAAGTGCGGTTTGATAAATGTCTACGCCCCTAATGACCAGGTCGAGAAAAGGGTGTTTTCGAGCAATTGGCTAAAATCATATGCTCGCTTGAGATCCCAGTAATCATCGGAGGCGATTTCAACACATTAATGGTGGGGTTGCAAATGAGAATTCTATGAAGACCTTTGTTGAGTTTATCCAAGGCAACAACTTGATCAATCTACCTCTGGTGGGAAGTGCTTTTACTTGGAATCGTGGGTGTGCCTCTGTAACAGCCTGCAGATTGGATAGGTTTTTAATCTCTCCTGAGATCCTAGCAGGCTTTCCCAAACTGGTCCAAAGAGTTCAACTAAGAAGATTTTCTGACCACAACCCAATTTTGCTTAAGGACGAGATGTTGAGTGGCGGTCCGCGTCCTTTCAAGTGGTTTTCACATTGGGCTGAAGACCCAAATTTTATTGATATTATTTAAAAGGCACTGAATGGGTATTGGTGCTTTGTTAAAAGCAATAAAAGAAACAGAAAAGGAGATATTCGACAAGGATAGTGAGTCTACTGCAGCCATTGAAGACAAGATCTCGGCCCTGGAAAATTCAGTTTTATCTACTGGGAATAATGACACCATTTTGGAGGAGATCAAAACTTTGAAATCTGAGTTATGCAAGATACAGAAAAGAGAAAATGAAATGGATTCAAAAATCAAGACTAAAATGGTTCAAAGATGGGGATAAAAACACCAAAATTTTCCATTTATCGGCATCCATTAGGAGAAATGCCAACCACATTGGGTTGATTAGAGTGGGAAACTCAGTTCTATCTGACCCCAAACAAATTTCAGCAGCTTTTGAGGATCACTTTAGGAGAATCTACAATGAATCAAATACAATTCGAGTTAAAGAGCTCAATGCAGATTTAAGTAAGCTTAGTACAGCTTTCAGATGATGAAGTTTGGGAAGTAATTCAATCCGTGGACGGATCTCGGGCTTCGTGGCCAGATAGCTTTAATCTCGATTTTTTAAGAAGTTCTGGCCTCAATTAAAGAGTGATGTTATGAAATTTTTTGATGGGTTCTTCAACGGGAAACAGCTGGAAACTTGTATCAATCACTCTTTAATAACTCTGATTCCCAAGCCTAATGCTCCGGAAAGTTTGGATGATTACAGATCTATATCTTTGGTTGGCAGCACGTACAAGATCTTGGCTCGTGTGCTGTCTAGAAGGCTCAGATTTTGCCTTAATGAAGTGGTGGGTGAATCCCAGTTTGCATTCATTTCTGGCAAACAGATTGCGGACTTCTCCCTTATAGCAAATGAGATCACTGACTACATTAATCAAAACATACGAAATGCAGTAATTTTCAAAGCTGATTTCAGGAAGGCTTACGATACAGTCGATTTTTTTTTTATGTTGTCATGGAAAAAATGGGCTTCGAACATAGATGGCGCAATTTGTAATCACTCATTTTTATCTAGGTTGTAATTATCATAATAATGTATTAGTTTAATGATTAATATATCATTGCATATGTTCAAGTTATATTGTATGTATGATTAGTGCATGTGAAGTGTGTGTGATGTGTGCATGTATATTATAAGCTATATATGTATACATATTAATAATTAATATGAGATATGAGTGTCACGTATGTATTTACATTTCTTACGAGTGCATTGTTTGTACGTATAATGTGTGTGGATATTCATGATTATCATGTGTGTGATTATATATGCATGTATATAGTATATTATGTTAATTAATGTTTGCATGTGGGTTCGTATGTTGCATGTATGTGTGCGCGTGTGTATGTATATATACGTATTATTATTATTATAATATATAAGCAGATAAGGTATTAAGAAAAAAAGAAAAAAAACAAAAAAATATTATTAATAGTCCAAATTACATAAAACCCAAATTATATTTGCATAGGCCCTATCGGACAAAGCCCTTAATAAATAAAAACCCTAAAAATATATCTAACCCTGACCCTATGTTATTATTATCTGTGCGCAGCCAGCCCAGAGCCGTCAGATCAAATCCAGATCCAACGGCTGTGATCAAGCTAGGGTGACCTTCCATCTGATGCGTGTGACACAACTCGCTGTTCAGCTGTCATCCACGCGCGCGTGGCTCGCACGCTCCAGACCTTTCAGATCACCGTACGCCACATGTCATGATCTGGTGCAGTCTCCCAGTTCCAAGATTGAATCTCGATCGTCCAAGCTTCAAGAAATCCTAGGCAATGGATCAGATCTGATCCAACGGCCGAGACTCACTCTGACCGAACGAGTCACCTCCGCCATGCCCTCCACCATGCCGCCGTACCAATCATCTCGTCAAATCGAACATGCAAAATCACAGCAAAAAGTAGGGATTATCAGTAACCAAATCCACCAAAAATATATTTTGCTGTCTTTTCTATCTACCAAATGAAGAAAAGCAGAAAAAAAATATATATAAGATGTAAAAAATCATTTGTACTTAAGTTATCAGTCAAAAAAATATACAAGTTTCCATCGGTAATCTCCTCATTTCTTTTTCTAATCGCATACATGCATGAAAAGATAATAGATAAAAATAAAAAGGTAGAGTTTACCTAAGGAAAAATCCTTCCCTACCGGCGATAAACTCCGAGGAGTGAGCCACAAAAAGGGGATTTTTCTTTGTTTTGTCTCGAAACGTCAGGGATCTAGGTTTTGCGGTCTCAAAATAGAAGGATTTTGGTTCGGCCTTTTGAAAGTAGAGAGGTTTCGGTTCTAGACGGGAGTCGTGGCTAGGTTTTAGGACGTTTGAGTGTTAGGGGGCGGTGACCAGAGTAGCCAGATCACCGCCGGCCTCTAGAACCACGGCGACTGAAAGGGGTTTGGGGGTTGCATTCTATGAAAAATAGAAAGATTGAAGAGTCTCTTTTAGGGTTCAAACAAATAAAGGAAAAATGAAATAGGGGGTCGGTTGGGTGAGTTTTATAGAATTAAAATAAAACGAAAATGGGTAAATTGCTTTATAAATCCTCCCTTACACTTGAAATTTTCAGTTCTGTCTCGCCCCTTGGGTAATTTGCAATCCCGGTCCTTATAGCTTTTCAAAACATTTCAATTTAGCCCTCAAATAAACCGAATTCAGATTTCAAATGGTTTAATTACCCCACAGGCCACTCCGCGTTTTCAAACTTTGTACTTTGAGCTTGCCCCTTGGTCATATTGCATATCCAGTCCCTGCAAGTCTGTTTTAGTTTTTAATTAAATCCCTGAATGTGTTTCTTGTTTATTTAATTTTTGCTTCACGATTTTCCTTTTGTTGCATTTCAGACCTTTCTCATGTTTGAATATTTGCGTCATTTAATTTCTATTACATGTTGTCAGCAAGTTCATTTTGTTCATACATGTACTAATATCATGTTTATTTGCGTATTTTGGGTTGTGTCATGCTTTCTACGTTGTTTATTTTGTTTGTCCGTACTACTCATTTTTTTAGCATCGTATTTTAGTTTAGATTATACGACATGACTGCATATGATTAACATGTTCATTTTATTCTTGATATATTTATTTTGTTCATCACCTTAATATAGGTTTTTATATCATCTTTGTTTTTGTTTTTAGAGGTGTTGTTTTTTTATGTTTTAATTTGTCCATCCATATGATACATATATGTTCGTTTTAAATATTTTGTTTTAGTTTGGTTATCATGTTATACCTATGCCATGTTTTTGTGTATATAAGTATGTTATTTATGTGTTTGTTTTATCTTGAAGCATGATAGGAAATTAAGTACCTTATTACATGTTTGATTTAGTTTCATGTAAAATTGTGGTGTCTAGGTTTTAGTTTTATTTGATGTTTTTGATTCTAGTATCATGTCTAGGGTTGTTGCCTTATTTCGTTAGTTTAACATTGTATCTTATCTATGTCATGTATGTGATATAGTTGTGGATCACTTTAATATGTTTAAGCATGATAGGTTTTTTATTTAAAAGCTCTATTTCTTTTTTCTTGTTCACATATTTTATTACTATTGTTTAATTTTATAATGTTCCTTGTATGTTTTAAAACCATGTTGATGTATATGCATGTCTTAAAATTATTTGCTAAGATTGCATAAGAGATATATAAATTGTCAATGCGGTGTCCTTTTATCCGAGCGTAAACGGGACAAGTATCAGGCATAGTGATGGTGGTTGGGCGTTTGCTCTCGGATAACGGGGCCTTTAAAATCTACCCGTACTGGCAACCAAATTTTAATTTAATCGCCACTTTAATCCAGAAAGTCTAATATTAATAAAGCGGAAATTATTAAAGTACCAATTTTGGGCGGTGTGGGGGTGCTAATCCTTCCCCATCTGTAACCGACTCCTGAACCCAAAGTTTTCAAAATCTTTGGTTTTTATGGTGTCCGACCTACCTAAGTGGCCGGTGGCGACTCCATTTTAATAAATTAACTACGGTTTTTTTAAACCCCACGAAGACATTATTTTCAAGACAAAACAATAGATAAAATTCGTTTTTTAGCGTAAAAGGATATCGCTACAGATGGCGACTCTGCTGGGGACCCATTTTTTTTGTTTTTTCAAACAAAATAAAGTGAGTCGAGCTTTTTAAATAATTACCGCTTTATTAATATTAGAAATTCTGGATTAAAGTGACTATTAAACTAATATTCGGTTATAATTGCGCGTTTATTTTGATGCATTTAAAATATGGCATATAAACTCGTTTTTTAAGTGGGGGAAAACGCTAATGCTTTCGTAGAGATATCGTTCTCCCGTGTAGGCCTAGCAAGTACCTTTGGGGCTCGAGTACCTTATGCTTTCGTAAGGATATCGTTCCTTCGTGCAGGCATAAGTGAATAGGTCCCCCTAAATTGAACCCGATTGAAAGGAGCCTATAATGGGTGATGATCGGGGGCCTTGCTACTCTTAGTAGATGACATCAAGGACAATTCGGGTACCTCCTAGTACCAACATTGCATGTAGAGAACACATAGAAACCCACCCCTTTAGAGCCATGCGGATAACCTAGGTGTTTTAGATGGGATGTAAATAGGGTTGTTTTGTGTGTTTATCATATTTAATTCGTCTTTTTATTTATATATTTATTAATTTTATTTGGTACTGACTTGTTTTCTTTTTTGTTTTTGCTTTTTTTGCATACATTATTGCATTTGCATTACATAAAGGTACTGGATCAAGTGGTTTACCCGATCAGAAAGTTTTTCACCATGGAAAAAAGGTATCTTAGGAAAGAAGAGCTTAACTTGTTAGCCAGGCATTGGTCAGAGGTCAATCAGAAGGCCCAAGGGACAGTTTGCCGAGTGAGCACATAGTAGCAGGGTACACCTACGTGAGTCTTCAACAAAACGATTTATGGGATCTTCAAAGTATCTGGGAAGGATGGGACCAAAGACTACAAGACATGTTATGTAATAGTTATGGTGACATTGCACAGCTGTTATACGTTTGAGTCAACCAGCCCTTAGTCTGAGCTATTTTTCAATTCTGGAATCATGTTTTTTGCTGCTTCACCTTCAATGGACAGGACATGATACCTACAGTAGAAGAGTACACTGCCTTACTTAATCAGAAGAACGTTAAGGAATATTGGATCTATGCAAAACCGCCGAGGAATCAGAATTACACTTCGAAGCTCAAAGCCTTTGCCGGGATGAGTGACAATTGGGTTAATGGCTTGATTCGACTTCGAGGAAACAATACAGTCTTTGCATGGGAGAGTATTCGAGACATCATACCCGCACATCCAGATGAGGGGAAGAAGATAGACCTATTTGCCTTGGGAATATATGGTTTTGTAATCTTTCCGGGAACTCTTGGAAATATTGATGTAGCCATTCTAGATCTGTTTGAGTGTATGAAACGGAGGGCGAACCCAGTACCAACAATCTTGACCGAGACCTTCATTTATTTAAATGCCAGTCGAAAGCACGAAGAATGACATTTTCGAGGATGTGCACAGCTGTTACAGGTATTGATTCAGAGCCACATGTGGAAGACACCGATGAGGGTCCTACCGGGGATATCCTTTCAAGGCTTTCCGCCCTTACATGAGTACTTAGCAAAAGAGTGGCAAGGAAACTTGAAGACGAAGAAATGGTCTAGTTTCTTCAGGAACATTCAAGATGAAGACATAGTATGGAGAGTTCCGTGGCTCGGTAGAGTTAATTACTTCTTGTACAGTTGCGGTGATTATGACTGGTTGATGATGTTGGGGCTGCATGGTGGGATTGCTTTTGCTCCGCTTCTGGTGTCCTGACAGTTTGGATCACGACTGTTTGTTCCCAATACCGCCAGATTGAGCCAAAGTGAATTTCTTTTCAAATGTGAGTTCAAGGAAAAAGTTTAGACTATCATGATGGTTTGGGACCATTGTTACCGGATTAGAGTGAAAGGAGACACCGAGCGTATGATCACCCCGGACTATGATCTTTGGAGACCTTTGGGGATTAATTATAAGATTCCAAAACCTGATCAGGGACCAACTGTGTCACTTGAAGAGCTTACGAGAATACTACCGTCTGAAGCTGATATTTTACGAAATGAACTCGAAGAAATCAAGAGGAAGATAGAGACCCAACAGACTCAGCATGCGGGTGAGCTTTATAAAGTGAGTTTAAAGGTCGATGAGTGGGACGAGATCATTAGGCAATTGAAGAAACTGAATACGGATTTAAGCAAAAAGAACGTTCTTTACCAGAAGGATACCCTCTTACTCCAAACGAAAGTACAGAAGGCCAGCCGAAGTTAGTTCATAGCCATGGAAAAGGAAATGATGAATGGTATCCGTTTGGTGGAAGAAGAACAAGAGATCGGCAAGCGAGTGATTGAGAAAGAGATAGAAAGCTGCAGGTTAGCTACCGAAGAGGAAATGCGATATTTCAAGGAGGCCATCGATCAAGAGAAGGAAAGAACTAGGCAAAATATCAGCAAAGGAAAACAAGCAGTCAGCTACGAAAGAGAGAACACCGCCGCTTGGAAAAGATGGTCCATGGGTAGCAGGAATAGACTGTTAGAGATGCAAAGATTGTACGACGACACCATCCAAAGCCTGAATCAGAGTCAAAGTCAGAATGTTGAGTTAGATGGAAGGTTGACAGGATTAGAACACTCCTTTCAGACTTATCGTCAGAGGAATGGCTTCATCGAACTACAAGAAAGGGAGCATGAAGTTGGCACGTTGTGAGCCCGGATTGAGTCGCTTGAAACAACTGTTCAGGATTATAAGGAAAGAATCAGAGTATTCGAAGAAGCTGCAGCAGGAGGAGAAAATTATTGGCAAAAAAGACTGCGTGATGCTGCCCAAATAGTATAGGATAGATACCAGTATTACGCGGACCTAATGGTGGACATACAGCTAGTTGCAAGGCATGTGAGTGACTTAGCTGCCGAAGCTGAAACTCTCCGACCTTTCGTAGCCGCAGGCATGGAAGAAGCACCCAGGTTCATCAAGCTGCTCAAGGCTATTGGAAAGTTAGGGGATAGAGCTAGGGCTTATCTGTAGGACCCCTTGTTGTAATTATGACTCTTTTGTATTAGGAACCCTCTTTTTGTAATGTGAACTCTATTGTAATCTAGATCCTTTAATTCCCATGAAAGTAGTTCAAAAGGGTGATAACCAACTGAACCAGTTCCTTTATTTGCATACATTCATGCATTGCATCATGACATTTGCATCATTATACATGCATTTATTTTCTTTGCAATCATATTAATATTGTAAATATTGTGGCAGTGTGAAATTAGAAGTTAAGCCACAATCATTCATCATCCATACCTTACCCGACTACAAAGCAAACTCATGGAATATAGGATAATCAGTCTAGAGAAAGGACAGAGAGATCTGGAAGCAAGATTTAATGAGGCCCATAGAAACCTCAGTGACCAGATTGCTCAGTCACAAGCGTCGATAGTGTCCGAAATAACTGCGTTGTTGGCTAAGAGCCTCAGAAAAAGAGTCTAAGGTGAAGTCGCTCAAGAGTCGGAAAGTACCCTAGCTCACAGTAAGGTTCAACCGGCTACGCCAAATCTGTCCAGAAGGGTATATATTGACCCTGCTGGGATGTCTACTGATCTTTAGGTAGGGGCATCTGAGAATCAACCCATTGACACAGAAGCACTCTAAGAAGAGGATGTACCAGATCTGAACTTGGTCGAAAAGATCAGGACAGAGGTAGAAAAGAAATGGGAGGAGAGGTCTCGCCTCATGGAAGAAAGATTTAAAGCCCTGCAAACTATAGAAGAATTGGGAAGCGATGCCAGTGACTTAAGTCTGGTATCCGACCTTGTCTTGCCACCAAAATTTAAAACCAGAGTTCGACAAATACGATAGAACCATGTGTCCTTCCGTACACGTGGCAATGTATTGCCAGAAGATGATGACCTACCTCAAGGATGAGAAACTTTTAATTTATTATTTCCAGGACAGCTTGACTGGGGTGGCGCTGCGGTGGTATACCCAATTGAGTCGAGTAAACATTAAAACCTGGAAAGATCTTTCAAGAGCATTCATCGAGCAATACAAACACGTGACTGACATGACGCGCAGCAGAATTATGCTAGAAAATATGGGGCAGAAATCCAACGAAAGTCTACGATAGTATGCCTAGAGGTGGCGAGAAATGGCCACCTAGATTCAGCCACCCATCCCCGAACATGAAATTACACATTTATTTGTTAATACTCTGAAGGGGACACTGTTTGATCGCCTCATTAATAACACAACTCAGAGTTTTGCTGATTTAATTAGGACCGAGGAGTCCCTTGAATTGGCAATCAAGAGCGGTAAGATTGATAGCGGAGAAAGTTCTCAGAAGTACAACAAGAAGAATGAGGTGAACACTGTTAGTACTTACACCGCCCCAAAGAATTTCACAGTCTCACAGCCACAGGCGTATATTGGGAAAGCACGAAACTCGAACCAAATAGAAGAGAGAACCTCTAGAAAGGAGAAATAAAGGCAAACTTTTACTCCATTACCCGTTTCGTACTCTGAGCTTTACTCTCAGTTGCACAAAGTGGATTTGGTCCGTCCATGCTATGTTACTCCGTTCAAACCGCCATTCTCATCCTAGTATGACCCGAATGCGCATTGCGATTATCACGGTGGTGCCCCTGGTCATCCTATAAAGAACTGCCTTGCTTTCAAGAAGCTTGTGCAGAGTCTAATCGATTCTGGGATACTGAAGTTTGAAGAACCAAGTGTAGCTGCTAACCCATTGCCTAATCACGGGAATAGGGGAGTGAATGCTATTGAAGAGTACTCTACCAGGAAGGTTAAGGAGAATGTGTCAGAAATCAAGTCTCCTTTGCGGTGGATATTTCAGCAATTGTGCATGGCCCACTTGATCGACAGGGGCATGGTAGTAGTGCAGAATGGATGTGAAGTGTACTGTGAATTCTATCAGGACGGAGGACACGACATCCAACAGTGGGACAAGTTTAAGAGATTGGTGCAGTAATTGATGAACGACAAGCAAATAGAGTTCTTTGAAGAGCCTACAGAAAGGAAGGGGTCAGACGTACATATGACGGACAACTCCAACATTAAATACGGGAGAGACGGACTTTTTGTCATCTCCTCCAGGCCAGAAGGTGCAAGTTCATCCCAATGAGAAGCTACTAAGGTGACTCCCAAGATCATCATCTCAGCACCATCCCCGTTCCCATTCAAGGATATGCGGCAAACTCCCTAGAACTATGTTGTAAATGTGACCATACTAGAAAAAGCCAGAATCTGGTGAAGTAAAAGAACAGAAAGTTGAAGAGGAGCCTACACCGAAAGACGAGTAATCCAAGAGTGATGAGAATGTCGATGAGGTGGGCCACTTCACGAGGAGAGGTAAATGTTACTCCTCAGAAACCTTGAAGGCTATTAAAGTTGCCAAGGATAAAGGAAAAGATACATCAGTTAGCCCCGCGTAGATATTCGGTGAGGAACCACCTCCAAAGATAAATGAACCAGTAACAGAGGCTCAGGCCAAAGAATTGCTGAAATTCCTGAGACATAGTGAATACATCATAGTGGAACAACTAAGAAAGCAACCGGCAAGGATTACAGTGCTAGAGTTGCTCCTGAGTTTAGAAAAGCATCGTGAGGCACTCTTAAAAGTGTTAAACCAGACTTTTGTAACCCATGAAATTTCTATATCGAAGTTGGACAGGATAGTGGGGCATATCACCGCCTATAACCATATAACATTCAGTGATGACGAGATCCCTGAAGGAGGAATGAGGTCCACCAAGGCTCTTAACATCACAACCCACTGCAAGGGGATGTGTTACCGGGGGTATTGATTGACAACGGGCAAGCACTGAACGTACTACCTATGGTGACCCTACAAAAGCTACCAATCGATGATTCTCACCTAAGGCCCTGTCATAACTCCGTGAGAGCCTTCGACGGTACACAGAGAGGAACACTTAGAAAGATTGAGGTGCCTTTATTGGTTGGGCCGACTGAGTACGTGATCGACTTCGTGGTGATGGACATAAAACCATCATACAACTGCTTATTGGGAATGCCATGGATCCATTCTGTAGAAGCCGTCCCCTCATCACTGCATCAGAAATTAAAATTTGTGATAGAAGGTAAGTTGGTCACAGTGGAGGCTGAGCAAGAAATCATTGCTTCGGTGACATCAGATGCCCCATACATTCAAAATGATGAGGATGCTGCAGAATGCTCTTTTCGATCATTAGAGCTTGTGAATGCCACATTCGTCGTGGGGGGTAATCGGATCCCCTGCCCCAGATTATCTAATTGCACTAAGATTACTGTTGCTAAAACCTTGGCCGAGGAGCCAAAGTAGGAAGAGGGCTAGGGAGAAGGTTGCAAGGGAGCCTACGAGCTAGGAGTGTAATAACCAAGAAGGATCGTTTTGGGCTGGGTTACAAACCAAGTGTCCATCAAAGAAAGGAAAAGTACAAGAGAAAAGAATAACAGAAAAGAGCCAGATTTAAGGGAGATGATATTCCATGGAGACCAATGTCTTTCCCTCGTTTTAGAAATACTTTTGTCTTCGGAGGATTCAACCGACCAGGACATGAGGTCGAAGAAGCAATTAAGGAAAATGACATACTCAATGAGAAAGAAATGTTTAGTGAATCACTCGAGGGGATGTCCATCAACATGATAGCTGGAAATGACCATGACATCAGTGTGTTGACCAGCATCCGCCCTTGCCACCCCGGGGAGACTCTTGATAATTGGAGCTACATTGATCTACCTATGGTTTTTAGGGCTAGATCAGAGTAATGCTCCGAATCAACCTTTTTGTTTTTGCCCATGAGCAATGGAGATCTTTTGTATAGGGCACATATGTTAACTTTTTGTTTGAAATGAAAATATATCTTCCCCGTTTTCTCAAATGGTAAACATCTTATTTCATTCATTCATTCTTTATTCATATTCATTCACTTCATATAAAATCACTCTCTTCCCAATACATTCGTTCTCATTTAATGCAGGGTTCCCATAATTAACTGTATGAATGATGCTAAGTCCAATCCCAAAGTAGATTTTGAATGCCCTGAGATCTCAGCAGAATTGAAGAAGAGGATGATGAGATAGAATGCGAGATCCCTGCAGAGCTGATAAGGATGATGGCCAACGAAGAGAGACAAATCATGCCCCACCAAGAAGAAACAGAAGTTGTAAACTTGGGGGCTGAAAAAGAGACAAAAGAAGTAAAGATCGAGACTACAATTTCCTCGAAAACCATGTGCGAACTGATAGCCCTACTCTAGGAATTCAAGGATGTTTTCGCCTGGACTTATCAAGATATGTCGGGTTTGAATACTGACATAGTGGTACAAAAACTACTGACAAAGCCAGAATGCAAACCAATACAGCATAAACTCAAGAGAATGATGTCGGACATGTTGTTAAAGATCAGAGAAGAGGTGAAAAAACAGTTTGATGTTGGCTTCTTGGAAGTGGCCAAGTACCTTGAATGGGTTGCAAACATTGTACCAGTACCGAAGAAGGATGAGAAGGTCCGTATATGTGTAGATTATAAGGATCTCAACTGAGCTATCCCTAAAGACAACTTCCCTCTGCCACATATTGACACGCTGATTGACAACACCACGGGATACTCATGGTTCTCATTTATGGATGGCTTCTCAGGGTACAACCAGATAAAAATGGACTCAGATGATATGGAGAAAACCATATTCGTGACCATGTGGGGCATTTTTTGTTACAAGGTGATGCCTTTCGGACTCAAGAACGCGGGAACGACTTATCAAAGAGCGATGATGACTCTTTTCCATGACATGATGCACAAAGAAATATAGGTATACGTGGATGATATGATCGCTAAGTCCCGAACAGAAGAAGAGCACATGTAGAACTTGAGAAAACTATTCCAAAGACTGTAGATATACCAGCTAAGCTTAACCCGGCCAAATGCACCTTTGCCGTTATATCTGGAAAACTCTTGGGGTTCGTAGTGAGAAGAAGAGGGATTGAGATCGATCCAGATAAGGTGAAAGCCATCCAGGATATCCCACTGCCCCATACTCAGAAGAAAGTTTGAGGTTTCCTAGGGAGGCTAAATTACATCTCCCGTTTCATCTCCTAGTTAACAGATATCTGTGACCCAGTCGTCAGGCTACTTAGAAAGAATAATCCCGGTGTCTGGGATGAGAAATGTCAAGAAGCCCCGGAGAAGATCAAAAAGTACTTGACGAATACTCTAATTTTAGTCGCTCCGGTACCAGGCATGCCTTTAATCCTCTACCTAATAGTCTTTGAGAATTCAATGGGTTGCGTATTGGGGCAACACAATGAGTCTGGGAAGAAGGAAAGAGCCATCTACTACCTAAGCAAAATGTTCAATGATTGTGAAACACAGTACCCGCCAATTCAGAAGCTATGTTGTGCTTTGGTTTGGGCCACCAAAAAGCTTAGGCAGTACATGCTATACCATACCACATGGTTGATATCCAAGCTAGACCCCTTAAAGTTCCTAATGGAAGCGCAGACATTAACATGGAGGATGACCCGCTAGTAGATGCTCTTATCCGAGTTCGACATTGTGTATTTAAGTCAGAAAGCCGTGAAGGGAAGTGCCATAGCAGATTTCTTAGCTAATCGTGCTTCGGATGATTATGAATCGTTGAACTTTAATTTCTCGGATGAGGACTTGATCTGTATTACAACTGAGGAAAATATTTTAGACGACAACTCATGGAAGCTTTACTTTGATAGAGCCTCTAACGCCCTAGGACACGGGATAGGGGTCGTGTTAATTTCTCTAGAGAATATCTACTATCCCTTCACCAGCAGACTAGAATTCTTCTGCACCAACAATATAGCCGAATATGAAGCCTATGTTATGGGACTGAACGTAGCTATTGAAAGAAAGATTAAGGAACTTCGAGTATTAGGAGATTCATCCTTAGTGATTTACCAGTTGCGCGAAGAATGGGAAACCAGGGATTCGAAGCTGGTCATATATTATTAATTGATCCATGAGCTCACCAAGGAGTTTGAAAGATCAGTTTCGCTTACCTTCCCAGAGAAGAAAATTAGATGGAAGACGCCTTGGCAACCTTGGCTTCCATGTTCAAAGCGAACACGGGGGCAGTAATAAAGCCCATTGAGATGCAGACTTTTGAAGAGACGGCTCATTGTTGTAACGTGCAAGAAGAGATAGATGACAACCCTTGGTATTATGACATCTTGCAATATGTCAAGTTTCAAAAGTATCCCGAAGGGGCAAATGACAATGACAGAAAAACACTCAGAAAAATGGTAGTGGGATATGTTCTGGATGGGGAGATTCTATATAAAAGAAGCCATGATCAGACATTATTGAGATGTGTGGATGCTCGAGAGGCGAAGAAGATTTTGGCAGAGGTACACGATGGTCTATGTGGGACGCACGCCAATGGGCTGTCTCTAGCCCAAAAAATTATGAGATATGGTTGTTTCTGGTCGACCATGGAAATGGCACAAATGCCAAATTTATGAGATATGGCTATTTTTGGCAGAGGTACACGATTACTCCAGGAAATGCCACAAATGGCAAATTTATGCTGACAAGATTCACGCTCCTCTGTTACCTTTACACACCATAAATTCTTTGTGGCCTTTTGCAGCATGAGGCATTGACGTCATTGGGCAGATTCACCCGAAGGCTTCCAACGGGTACCGCTTTATTTTGGTCGCCATAGACTACTTCACTAAATGGGTTGACGCAGCATCTTATGCCAACATCACAAGGACGACGGTATACAAATTCCTAAAGAAGGAGATCATTTGTCGATACAGTTTGCCAGAAAGGATTATCACCGACAACGCTTCTAATCTGAATAACAAATTGATGACGGAGGTGTGAAACCAGTTCAAGATAACGCACCATAACTCCACAGCCTATCGCCCTAAGATGAATGTGGTAGTAGAAGCGGCAAACAAGAACTTAAAGAAGATCATCGCGAAGACGATGGATACCTACAAGAATTGGTATGAGAAGCTGCCATTTGCTCTTTTCGCCTATAGGATATCTGTTCGCACATCGACGGGGGCAACACCCTATTCTTTAGTGTATGGCATAAAAGTATTACTCCCCATTGAGGTTGAAATTCCTTCGTTCTGGGTCCTAAATGAAGTAAAGTTAGAAGAGTCCGAATGGATGCAAGCTAGATTTGACCAGTTGAATCTCATCGAAGAAAAGAGGCTAAAGGCCATCTGCCATGGTCAAATATACCAAAAACGGATGATGCAGGTATACGACAAGAAGGTGCGCCCGATAGAATTTAGAAAGGGAGATCTGGTACTTAAGAGGATCCTCCCGATTCAGAAAGATTCTTGGGGAAAGTGGATGCCCAATTGGAAAGGGCCATACGTTGTCAAGAAGGCTTTTTCAGGATGAGCATTAATCTTAACTGAAATGGATGGAGACGAGTTAAAAATCCTGTGAATTCTGATGCAGTTAAGAAATACTATGATTGAAAAAAAGAAAAAAGAAAAAAGAAAGAAAAAAAGAAAGAAAAAAGAAAAAAAGAAGAGAGGTGGAGCAAAAACCTGAGAGGGCGTTCCAAAAAAAAGTGGAGAGCTCAAGGCGAAAACCCGAAAAAGGGCATCTTGAAGCAAATGAAGGATCTGAGTCGAAAACTCGTAAAAGGGTGACTCATATAAATTTTGAGGTTGGACCTCCAGCGAGAAGAGTCGTCCCTACGAGTACCAGAAGAAGAAGCTCCAGGCAAAGATTCTACTCCGGTTGACGGAATCACGCATCATTCATACTGTGGATACTTGGAGGTTTTGCATTTCATGTTTTGCTTTTCCTTTTTCTCATGTTTGCCATGACCATCTCGAATTGCTCCAAATCCTTAATCGTAATAAAATCACATTTTGAGCTCCCGTTCCTTATCTTCTTGTTAGTTGCCATAAACATCATGCAGATAAGTTAACATAGGCTTATGATAAACAAGATATTTCTGAGCATTACTGTGATCTAACCCTGAAGATGCAGGTGATTAGAAAACAGTATTAACTTTGCCCTCTAGCTGCCTACATGATGTATGTTGAAGCGGGACGAGCAGAAGGCTTCGAGCACCAGGGCAAGATGACCAATGTCACATACCCCGCTTGCTTAAAGAAAGCATTCGAGACAACAAGAGAGATTTCCCAGGTGATAACCCGAAAGAGCACCTCAAAAAAGGAAAAAACAAAAAAACCTCTAAAGTGAAAACCCGAAAGGACACTTTAGAACCCCGAACCAAAAATTCAGAAAAGAAAGATTAAAGTGGTTGAACCCGACAGTGAAATGGGGTATCGCCACTAGAAGAAGAAAAAAGGAGAAAACAAGTAGCGGAGAGTCGAGATTGACTGATGGCCGAAGCAGACGCACCAAGATATTGACACTCATGCATCATGTATAGTTAGACAGCCCTAGGATTAGGAGCATGCTAACTCATTTGTCATGACATTTTGTCTATTCTAGACAGGTATCTGTAGTTTTAAAGAAGGATGGGCAGCCTTAGTAGCGTGAGTCCAGATATAATGGCAGCCTAGGTAGTGTAAGGCCAGATCGGTAGCCATTTTGGCGTGAATCCCAAATGTGAAGATAAAGGTTCTATATAAGAAGGTCCTACATTTTCAAGCGCCCGCAGCAAAGTGTTCTATATAGGAAGAATCCGCCGCTCCGAGGCTTCAGGAGTTGAAAGTTTTATATAGGAAGGGCTTGCGTCTCTAGGGTGAAGACTAGCAGTTCTATATAAAAAGAACTCCCAGCCGAAGGGATTCACCCATGACACAAAAGGTTTTATATAGGGAAAACCCGTTGTGTTGGAGGCGAAGAGTCCTATATAGGAAGGGCTCCAAGCTTTACTGTCTTAGAGTGAAAGGTTTTATATACGAAGAACCTGTAACTCAGAGATTTCAAAAGCTAAGAGTTCTATATAGGAAGGACTTACGGCTTCAGGGTTTGAAGACTAACAGTTCTATATAGGAAGAACTCCCAGTCGAAAGAATCCGTCTGTGACGCAGAAGGTTTTATATAGGAGAAACCAGCGTTGAAGGTGAAGAGTTCTATATAGAAAGGACTCCAAGCTTTACCGTCTCAGAGTGAAAAGTTCTATATAGGAGGGACTCGTAACTCAAGACTTCAGAATGTAAGGTTCTATTTAGGGATGACCCATAGTTCCAAGATCAGAAGGTGAAAAAGTTCTATATAGGAAGAACTTACGAGCCTGAAGATTCAGCCGAGGAAAAGCGGAGAGTTCCAGAAAAACACGTGATTCCAAAGCCACAAACAGGGAAGTCGGATAAAATGGGCAACTGTAATCATTCATTTTTATCTAGGTTGTAATTATCATAATAATGTATTAGTTTAATGATTAATATATCATTGCATATGTTCAAGTTATATTATATATATGATTAGTGCATGTGAAGTGTGTGTGATGTGTGCATGTATATTATAAGCTATATATGTATATATATTAATAATTAATATGAGATATGAGTGTCACGTATGTATTTACATTTCTTACGAGTGCATTGTTTGTACGTATAATGTGTGTGGATATTCATGATTATCATGTGTGCGATTATATATGCATGTATATAGTATATTATGTTAATTAATGTTTGTATGTGGGTTCGTATGTTGCATGTATGTGTGCGCATGTGTATGTATATATACGTATTATTATTATAATATCTAAATAGATAAGGTATTAAACAAAAACAAAAAATAGTCCAAGTCCAAATTATATAAAACCCAAATTACATTTGCATAGGCTCAATCGGCCATAGCCCTTAATAAATAAAAACCCTAAAATATATCTAACCCTGACCCTATGTTATTATTATCTGTGCTCAGCTAGCCCAGAGCCGTCGGATCAAATCCAGATCCAACGGCTGTGATCAAGCCAGGGTGACCTTCCATCTGATGCGCGTGACACCACTCGTTGCTCAGCTGTCTTCCACGCACGTGTGGCTCGCACGCTCCAGACCTTTAGATCACCGTACGCCACATGTCATGATCTGGTGCAGTCTCCCAGTTCCAAGATTGAATCTTGATCGTCCAAGCTTCAAGAAATCCTAGCCAAATGTAATTTTGATCGTCCAAGCTTCAATAAATCCTAGCCACATGTCATGACCTTTTTATTTTTATCTATTACCAGCTCGTCAAATCGAACATGCAAAATCACAGCAAAAAGCAGGGATTATCAGCAACTAAATCCACCAAAAATATATTTTGATGTCTTTTCTATCTACCAAACGAAGAAAAGTAGAAGAGAAAAATATATATATAAGATGTAAAAAAATCCTTTGTACTCAAGTTATCAGTCAAAAAATATACAAGTTTCCATCGGTAATCTCCTCCTTTCTTTTTCTAATCGCATATATGCATGAAAAGATAATAGATAAAAATAAAAAGGTAGAGTTTACCTAAGGAAAAATCCTTCCCTGCCGGTGATAAACTCCGAGGAGTGAGCCACAAAAGGGGGATTTTTCTTTGTTTTGTCTCGAAATGTCAGGGATCTAGGTTTTGCGGTCTCAAAATAGAAGGATTTTGGTTCGGCCTTTTGAAATTAAAGAGGTTTCGGTTCTGGACGGGAGTCGTGGCTAGGTTTTAGGACGTTTGAGTGTTAGGGGGCGGTGGCCGGAGTAGCCGGGCCACCGCCGGCCTTTAGAACAACGGTGACTGAAAGGGGTTTGGGGGTTGCATTCTCTAAAAAATAGAGAGATTGAAGAGTCTCTTTTAGGGTTCAAAAAATGAAGGAAAATGAAATAGGGGGCCGGTTGGGTGAGTTTTATAGAATTAAAATAAAACGAAAATGGGTAAATTGCTTTATAAATCCTCCCTTACACTTGAAATTTTCAGTTCTGTCTCGCCCCTTGGGTAATTTGCAATCCCGGTCCTTATAGCTTTTCAAAACAATTCAATTTAGCCCTCAAATAAACCGAATTCAGATTTCAAATGGTTTAATTACCCCACAGGCCACTCCACATTTTCAAACTTTGTACTTTGAGCTTGCCCCTTGGTCATATTGCATATCCAGTCCCTGCAAGTCTGTTTCAGTTTTTAATTAAATCCCTGAATGTGTTTCTTGTTTATTTAATTTTTGCTTCACGATTTTCCTGTTGTTGCATTTCAGACCTTTCTCATGTTTGAATATTTGCGTCATTTAATTTCTATTACATGTTGTCAGCAAGTTCATTTTGTTTATACTTGTACTAATATCATGTTTATTTGCGTATTTTGGGTTGTGTCATGCTTTCTACGTTGTTTATTTTGTTTGTTCGTACTACGCAATTTTTTAGCGTTGTATTTTAGTTTAGATTGTACGACATGACTGCCTATGATTAACATGTTTATTTTATTCTTGATATATTTATTTTGTTCATCACCTTAATGTAGGTTTTTATATCATCTTTGTTTTTGTTTTTAGAGGTGTTTTTTTTATGTTTTAATTTGTCCATCCATATGATACATATATGTTCGTTTTAAATATTTTGTTTTAGTTTGGTTATCATGTTATACCTATGCCATGTTTTTATGTATATAAGTATGTTATTTATGTGTTTGTTTGATCTTGAAGCATGATAGGAAATTAAGTGCCTTATTACATGTTTGATTTAGTTTCGTGTTAAATTGTGGTGTCTAGGTTTTAGTTTTTATTTGATGTTTTTGATTCTAGTATCATGTCTAGGGTTGTTGCATTATTTCGTTAGTTTAACGTTGTATCTTATCTATGTCATGTATGTGATATAGTTATGGATCACTTTAATATGTTTAAGCATGATAGGTTTTTTTATTTAAAAGCTTTATTTCTTTTTTCTTGTTCACATATTTTATTAGTATTGTTTAATTTTATGATGTTCCTTGTATGTTTTAAAACCATGTTGATGTATACGTATGTTTTAAAATTATTTGCTAAGATTGCATAAGAGATATATAAATTGTCAATGTGGTGTCCTTTTATCCGAGCGTAAATGGGGCCAGTATCAGGCATAGTGATGGTGGTTGGGCGTTTGCTCTCGGATAACGAGGCCTTTAAAATCTACTCGTACTTGTAACCAAATTTTTATTTAATCGTCACTTTAATCAGGAAAGTCTAATATTAATAAAGTGGTCATTATTAAAGTATCAATTTTGGGCGGTGTGGGTGCTAATCATTCCCCATCCGTAACACACTCCCGAACTTAAAATTTTCAAAATCTCTGATTTTTATGGTGTCCGGTCTACCTAAGTGGCCGGTGGCGAATCTATTTTAATAAATAAACTATTGTTTACAGTATTTTCAAGACAAAACAATAGATAAAATTTGTTTTTTAGCGTAAAAGGAGATCGCTACACAACTGGATCAAGATGTATATCTCTTCTCCATCCATATCTATGCTAGTTAACGGTTCTCCGACCAGCATGTTCAAAATAAAGAGAGGCCTCCGACAAGGTTGCCCTCTATCCCCCTTTTATTTAATTTGGTTGGCGAAGCTCTAAGTGCTATCCTCCGAAGAGCAGCTGACAGTGGCCTGGTTAAGGGTGTTCCTGTTGGCAATAGTGATCTATGTGTATCACACTTGTAATTTGCGGACGATCTGATCATATTCACAGAGGCTAATAAAGGAATGGTGCGTCATATAAAGAGAATTTTAAGGGTGTTCGAAGTAGCTGCAGCGTTAAAGCTCAATCTGGTCAAAACTTGTCTTTTTTGGGGTGAACATGGATGATTCTGTTGTGCAAGTTTGGGCAAACAACATCAAATGCAGAAGTGGTAAACTTCCATTGGATTATCTTGGCCTTCCCTTAGGCCACCCTCAGAATTCTAAATTAATTTGGAAACCTGTAGTTGAGAAGTTTCAGAAGAGATTTGCTAGTTGGAAGAGGAAGCTCCTGTCTTTCGGAGGTCGAATCACTCTGGTAAAGTCGATTTTATCTAATCTGCCCATATATTATCTTTCCCTTTTCCAGATGCCACAAGAGTTGCTTCAAAACTCAACAAACTGACAGTAAATTTTCTGTGGGGTTCTTCTAATGGTCGCGCCATTCATTGGGTCAAATGGGAAAATGTCTGCAAGCCAAAACTCAACGAAGTCTGGGGATTATAGATTTCAATGTTAGAAACAGAGCTTTATTGAACAAATGGTCTTGAAGATTCGGAAATGACACTGAAAGCTTATGGAGGAAAGTCATAGTGACAAAGTATGCATATGATCCAACCTCCATTCTGCCGAGACCCATGCCTAGGGGCAAATAGTCACGGGTTTGGAAAAATATCACATGCCCTTTAGCCAAATCTGAAGATGTGTTCACTAAAAATATTCGGTGCACATTCGGGGATGGTAAACTCATCGAGTTCTGGGAGGATTATTGGACGGAAGTTCCTTCTCTAAAAGAATCGTTTCCTAGAATTTCTCAATAGCTGTAAAGAAGAACGGTAAAGTTCAGGATTTCAGGGTTCTATAAACAGTGGCACTTGGGAGTGGAAAATTGAGTTTAGAAGGGGGCTTTTCGTATGGGAGTATGGTTTATGTGAAGAGTTTCTAAACGTGATCAACAGGGCTGTGGTATGTCCCAAGCATCCGACTGTTTGAAATGGTGCGGGTCAACCAACGGACAATATTCTTCCAAAGCTTATTGTAAGAACATTTTGACTTGTGATATGGAGGAACCAAAGCCTTCGTTTGTAAAGCGGTCCAACAAAGAATCCCTACACGAGTAGAATTATCAAAGAGAGGTGTAAACAGCTCGGACTCATGTTTGTGTGTTTTTTGTTCTAAAGATATCAAAACTGTAAACCATCTTTTTTGCAGATGTGACTTTGTCTGGAGGATTTGGCAAAGATGGTGCCGATTTTGGAATTGTCAGTTTGTTGTTCCCGGTGACATCAAAGATTTACTACTGTTGTGGGGTAATCAACCCATTAAACCAGCCATCAAACCTTTATGGAGTATGGCGGCTTTCGGAATCATGTGGACCATTTGGTTGTGCAGAAACGATCTTGTGATGAAAATCAATTGTTCGATTTAGCTATCTTGAGGATTGGTTTCTGGTGTAAAAGTAAGTGACCATCATCTGTTCCATCCATTTTGGATTTCATTCGATGCCCAAATCTTATGTCAATACAACCAATTGCCCCTCAAAGACCCTCCATTGGTTCATGGGAAGCTCATCTTGTTGGTTACCTCAAATTCAATGTAGATGTTGTTGTTTTAGGGAGTTTTGGAGCTGCTGGTACCCGAGGTATTCTTCGGGATCATAACGGCTCAATTCTTGCAAAGTTCTCAAGGTCTATTGGCCGTGCTGACCCTTCTTTCGCTGAAGTAATGGCTATACTAGAAGCGTGCATCATTGTCTCTTCTTTAAAACGGTGTGGAAACCAGCACCTCCTCATTGAGACGGACACGTTACTTGCAGTAAATTGGATCGATAAACCTGGTTTGGCACCCCCTTTCTGTGCAGAGTTGGTTAAGAAATGCTGGGGTTATGGTAATACGTACAATTGGAGTTTTTTTTTTTTTTCAGATAAGGCAATTGTGAGGCACATATGCTAGCTAAACAGGGTAAGGTTTTTAACGAGAGACCCCTTCTTTTTAAAAAAATATATATTGAAAGACGCAGTTTCATCTGCAACCGAATACTTTGTCTTTAATTACATGATCGATTGTTTTTGCTTAGCCAGTAGTTCAAGCTCACGAGTGGATCTTAGTGAAATAGTTTAGAGGTTGATTCAAATTTAAAAAAAAATTAGAGATTTAGTCAAAATTTTTAAAAATTTCGAGAATTTAATAAAAATTATTTTAAAAAAAATTGAGAGTCTAATTTTTTTTTTTAAAATTGAGAGACTTAATCAAAATTTTAACAAGTTAATGAACTTAATTAAAATATATATATTTTAAAAAAATCTAAGAGTTAATGCCGATTTTTGACAAATTTGAGAGAATATAATTAAATTTTTATAATATTTGAACGATGTAATTTAAATTTTCTTAGACTTTAAGAGTGTCAAAGCTCTCCTAGATCCAGCTTCTAATCCGTCTCTACTCAAGCTCAAAGTATGGGTTTTAACAGAAAAAACAAAAACAAGCGGCTAATTTCAAACTCGAGAATTTTGGTGGGTGAGTCTCCCAATAAGAATTTTCTACATACACAATACTTTGAACTCGATATCTGCTTAAATGATACCAAGATGCTTACCACTTGGAAAACCCCGTTGGAAGCTTTCTTTTTCTTTTACACAACATAATATGAATACGACATGGCCAAGCAGTAATAGCAAGCAATTGATCATTTTTTTACATAAAAGCAATTAATCATTAGCGATCTCAATTTCAGAATTTGTAATATTTACTTTGAAGTAACATGTTTCAATGTGTCTAACAGTAAATAAATTGTTACAATGAATCCAACATCAAACTTGTTGAGCTAGTTTCAAACTACAACTCAATTGTTACTGACTAAAAAGAAAAGAAAACAAAATCCAAAATATATTTTTAATAAAAAAAAAACAAAAACAAAATTGTATACCAGAAATCCAAGATTGAAGAAATCATCATCTGTTTCTCTCCAATCAATTTGAGCTCCATTGTTTTCTTCTTCTTTTTGTACAATGTACATACATTTCTTCATCAATCAGTCATGCGTTGTTCAAGACACCCTTGAGGAGATCCAGCCCTTCTGCTGATATACACCTCCTCTTGCACAATCTCGGGATCTCGATCTTCGGAGGCGGATCCAGAGAGAAGCAGACGACGATGACGGTTAGGTTGTCGCACGTGTTGCGTTGCAGCGCCTCCTTCACAAGTGCTCTCGAGCATCTCTCGGGATCGTTGTGCTGCATCAGCTCCTTCCGCACCATTGTCACGGCACATTGGCTACTCATCACATCCCAAAGGCCATCACACCCCATTATCAGGAACTCATCTTCCTCAGTCAGCAGTATTTCTTCCAATTCCGGCTCGCAGCTTAAGGGGCTCTTCGAACCTTTAGTGCCCTTGATGTGCCAGTCTCCGAGAGAATGTGCTACCGAAAGCTGGCCATTCAGGTATCCATCACATATCACACCACCTAGTTTCTCGATTCTTAACCTTTCCGAGGTGCAGTTCGGTTTGTGGTCTTTTGACAACTCGATTGCTCGTCCTCGTTTCCCCAATACTGCTCGGGAATCACCGGCATTAGCAACGATCATGGTCCTGACACGAAACAATCACAGGTAAAATATGTCCATATCGATGTCCAACCGCTTGATAACAAAATAAATGTCAGCATTAGGTTTATTACCTATCCAAAATGAGAGCAGTGGTGCCAGAGGACCTATCAAGAGACTTAGCATCTGCAAGTGCATGATCAGCTTTCACATATGCACTCTTCACTACCTTTTTCGTGCCGGTCGCAAAGTTTTTATCTTCGACGATGAAGTTGAGAATGTTCTTTCGGGTAAATGATGCCGCATCGAGACCACCATGTCCATCAAACACCTATGGAAAAAAGAAAAACAGAACTCTCAATTCTACAACCAAGATTCAAGAATCTGGTCTAAGGTGAACTATTACATGGGAAATTCATTTGGTTGAATAGATTCCATTCATCTATTGTGCACTCAAATTATGAAATCAGTGTCCTGAATTCAAGTAATCTAACCTAACAGAAGTTACACACCCCATAGAATGCTCCTAGGTAAGGAAAGTCTGCAGGCGAACCAAGATGTCGAAAAAGATTATCTATACATATATACTCGGGAACAGCTTCCAGAACGGAACACAGGTAGAAATCCGGTGTCCTCTCTCGCTGGTGGTGACTTCAATCCCCCAGCACCCATTACTGATTCCTACACCAGCACATGATTACATGAAAACCAGAGAACATCGAAACGAGGCCGATAGCTCAACATGAATCCCATGAAACAAAAAGGAAAGAGGCTAATGGCTAACCCTTTCGATTAACCAAGCAGAGCTGGTGCAATGGCGCATAGCAGAGAGGCTTCTCGGAGGTTTGGCAGCGTTGGTTTGGCTCATATTCCCCAACGTGTCCTCGTTTTCCTCCTCCATTGAATTGAATCCGCCGCCTTTGAAGCTTCCACCTTCTAGTTTTGTTGCAGGAGATACATCTGTTGCTAGAGCCATTGATCTCACTCCACAATCCACCAAAACAAACAAACAAAAAAACAACACTAAGCCATCATTTCAAAGGAAATTTGGATGAATCAACTGCCAAAACGGTCAAGCACTTGGTCCAAGGATTTCAGTTAAGATTCAATCCACCCTAGACGTATGGTATCAGAAAAGTGGAAGGAGAAGAAGAAGCTTAGAATATGAAAGAGAGAGAAGAAAGACGATGTCTGTTATATATGTTAATGGGATTCCAAGTTTTGCGCACTATATTATAGGCAGAGCTTGAAAGGGGATTGGGGTTTTGACACGTGTTTCACTTCCACACCGTTGACCTTTCCCTTGGTTTGGATTTTTCTTCACTTTGATCATCAATCTACGTCTCCATCTCTCACATCGTGCTTTTTTTTTTGGTTTCACTTCTTGTGATGAGTCATCCAACCAAAGCCGACCATGCTCTATGCTAAAGCAGCCAATCCTAATTACGTTGGAATTAAGATTTACCTATATGTACATAGAACATGCAATGAGACTAGCTAAGCCAGTGAGTGCGAACTGATGGCTTTTTGAAATTCTGGGAAATTAATCTCTCTTGAAAAGAAGAAATGGTAACCTGATTGGTCTTTGATTGAAGTTATCTTTGTACACGTCTTTCTTCTTATAAGGAGTTGGATTGGAAACGAGGCCGTTGGGCTTCTGTTTGATGGCTATAGAAGCGACCTTAAGTCATAATAAATCTGTTTCATTAGTTTGTTATTGTTCAGTGGGGAAGTAATTTTATCTTATATATACCGGTTGTCGAGTTAATAGACAGTATTATAGAGAAGAGGAAAATGAAGACTCTAAGAGAAAAAAGTGACGTATTCTTAATGGTTAAAATCTATGACTTAAGGGGAAATGAGTGAATAAAGATGAACAATTTGACCAACTAATCAAATATGTTTGCTCTTTTAATAAGAATATTTAAATATATTAAATGAGGACTAAATTGATACAATATATAAATTTTTAAAAAATAAAACTGTTATTATATTTAACAAAAATCCTCTGCCCCTTTTTATGCCCCATACTAAAAAATTAAATTATAAATTCTAACCCTAAATTCCACATCCTAAATCCTAAATGCTACACCCTAAAAAATATATTCTACCCCTAATTCCCTAAACCCTAACTTTGAACCTTAAACCTAAACCTACTTTTTAAAAGTGCGATATCAAAAGAAGCATAGTTTGAGGGCAATCGATTTTTATCCTATTATATTAGGTCATGTTTCAATTTGAACGACATAGTAATATGTTTATAATAAAATTTTAGTTAAAATATTACTTTGTTATTTTTAAAAGAAAAATAATTTATTTGTTATTAACCCTATAAATAAATGATTTGTAATGTATTTTATCGTTATTAATTTAAATAATGAGGTAAAATTTGCCAAAAACCTCACCAACATACTATCTTTATTATCAATACGGAAAACGGCAGATGGCTCTTCTTTTATTCTCATTATCATTCAACGTGGGTTATAAAGAGTCAACCTTTAATATTGCAGTAGCGATCAAAGCTTGCACGCCTGATCCACTCCTCCAAAACAAAGGCAAAGGTGACTTGCCCCTGCCGGCAGCAAGAGTCTTCGAGATGAATACGAACATGTTCACGAACGTTAAACAAATAAATACGAATATTTTTAAAATAAAAACGAACACGAACGTAAACACAATATTAAAAATTTAAACGAATACAAATCAAACATGAACACTTTTAAAAATGAATAAACGAACACAAACAAAACATTATTTCTTCAAGCTCGGTTATTTACATTCCTACTTGCGGGCAAGCCCAGCCCTGGGCAAGGGCAATAAGGGCGCCCGCTCAGATCTCATTGTTCAAGAAAATTAAATAGTTGTATTTTTTGAATTATATTTATTGTTAAGGATTTATTTTTTAATATTTGTTATTAGGGTACAATTTTTTAATATTTGCTAGTAGGGGTCAAGGTTTTTTTAATATTTATAGGTATAGTTTTAAAATTTAATTTCTTTCCATACTTGTTATTAGTGGCCCAATTCTTTCGATACTTGTTACAATGAACTACTCTTAAAATTTAATTTTTTGATTACTTGTACACCAACGACCGTTATATGACGGTAGTGACATCATCTGAAATCGCGATATCTTACAACTGCGATACTTGCAGTGACCGCCGAAACAACATATGTTATTTCCGTAATTGCAATACACAACATAATTTAAAATACGACTACAACTGTAATTGTAATTTAAATCTCTAATTTAGAACCTAATTTTTAGGTTCGCCAAGTGCAGCCCTGCTTGCGGGGGACCAACAAAGAGTGGTGCCAGCCTCCGAATCGAAATGTCTCTCGAGTCCCGCAGCAAGTAGTGTAAGAGCATGCAATTTGCCAAGGCATCGATGATGTAAAAACTGCACAAATGAAACCAATCGGCCAGCAAAATGAGTGGAAGCAGCATTGGGGCACTTACAAAAGGGGCGGGGGGACTATTCAACTCTGGCGTGAGTTGAGTTGAAATAGATGGATCTGGCTTTTATGGTTCAGACATTATTATAAAGCATATAATATATATAATATCTTTATACCTTTCATCACGTGCCTTTCGGAAACTGCAACATATTATCTTGTTTAGATTCTCTTAGCCGTTAACTCTCCACCATCCAAGAAGCTTAATCATGATTCATGGCTCCTCAAACTGTAACACAGTCGTTTCAGCACATGTTTAACGTACGTGAATTACCTTTTTAAGTCACTTTTGGTTTGGAGTACACCATTTAAGTCTACTACTGCTAGAGGGTCTCTGTCTCTCTGGTTTATAACTTAGAATCCCACTTGGTCTGCTGCTGTGAGTTACTATCTTCTTCCTTTGATCCAAAAGTCGTTTCGCTTTTGCTTTTCATTTTTCTACCAAGATTCTTGTACAATTTTCTGTCATGCCAACTGAAATCTAATCCGGAGCGTTGCACACCTAGCTTTGGTAGGTGAGTCTTCCACCGAGATTTTTTTGCATACACACACAAGCCTTAAACACGAGAGTTGCTCAAGCGATACCAAGCTGCTTACTACTTGGACCAACCCCGTTTGATTGCCTTTCTGCTGATCCTTGACTCATTTCTTTCTATCGTAGGTCCAGAACAACTCATATGAAGCAGCAGCAGCAATTCACCATGAATATCGTCATATGGCTTTTGGCGTCCATGATCATGTGCAATGGTCTTCCTGCAATTGGACTGAGCACAAACGCCAAAGCAAGGCCAAAAGTTGTGAATATTGGTGCTATTCTTTCGATCAATTCTGTCATTGAAAAGCTGCAAAAGTTGCAATCAATGCAGCCATAGAGGATGTAAATTCACACCCAGATATTCTTCAGGGAACTCAATTCAAACTACAGTTGAAGGACTCCAATCACAGTGGATTCATGGCGCTAGTGGAAGGTACATCCTTTCTGTTATTATTATTATTATTATTATTATGAAGCATTTTCAATGTTCTAAAAGTTTTCATTTCATTTGTTGGTTTGGTTTCATCTTAGCTTTACTATTCATGGAGAAAGAAACTGTTGCAATAATTGGTTCCCAGTCATCTGTTACGGCTCATGTGATTTCCCATATTGCCAATGTTCTGCAAGTCCCCCTACTGTCATTCTCGTCCACGGATCCTACCCTGTCTCCGATTCAGTTCCCATTCTTCGTGAGGACTTCGCAGAACGATTTGTATCAGATGGCTGCCATTGCTGAAATCATAGACCACTACGAATGGACGGAGGTGATAGCAATATACGAGGATGACGACCACGGGAGAAATGGGATTGCTGCATTAGGGGATAAACTGGCCGAAAGACGATGTAGGATCACCTACAAAGCGCGTCTAAGCCCGGATCCGACTCTGGATGAAATCACCAATGTGTTGGTAAAGGTGGCTTTGAGGGAGTCCAGGATTCTGGTTGTACATGTTCCTGGTAGTTGGGGTCTCGATGTGTTCAGTGTGGCTCAGTATCTAGGAATGCTGGGAAGCGGCTACGTTTGGATTGAGAATTAAACCATAACTAAATATGAAATATAAACTCATGATCTATCATGTCAAATCATCAAGAACAATAAACTGAATGCGGAAGCGTACCTGAATTAATCGATAGATAAAAATCTTGAATTCTTTGATGAAGATCGTCTAATAGGTGGTTGTGATCTTCCAAGAAGATAGATTATCTCTTGACGTAAAACTCTCTGACGGGAAATAAGAGAAAAACAAGTTATCCTATTTCTTGGGGACCATTACCTCTTTATATAGTTGATTATTAAATCAACTATTAAATATTTATAACTCTGCCCCTCATTGAATTATAAATATATCTTATGGTATCTGCACTTTTATTTCCATGACACTTTAATACCTATGACACGCCTAACATAATTGGTCATTTAATTTTGTGTCATACTTTATAATAGCATCATAAATTTTACATATGTGCCCACAATTGCGGATTTTAATCCAACAATCTCCCAGTTGGGCAACATATGTTTCCTGATAAATGTATAACCTTATGAGCTCAAAATTTTGCTATTATATAATAGGTATTCTATAACAATCTCGTCCATCAAATATATCCATATAGGATCAAAGTAGCCTTTGCCATATTTATCATGACTAGACCCATCAATAGTCACATATACAAATATAGTCAAATGACATAGATCAATCATGGATGTGTAGCATTGAAAGTTACATGAAATGTGAACCGAACATGTCTATTTTCAACTGGTCCTCCTAAACCTTAGTGAGATCAAATTTTACTGAATTCAGAGTGTGCATAAACCAAAAGAACTTTATTTCTGCAGAAATAATCTTAAAATAACTTTAAACTGAAGTAACCAAAATTATGTTTAGACCAAATGAGCATTTTTTTAAAATTACAAACTCCCACTAAAACTGAATATCCTTAAATAACATTACACCCACATGAGTAGTGTGCTCATGAAAGACCTAGTGTGATAATTTCTTAATAAGCGTGCAATTATGGAGTTTGTACTAGCATGCTCTATAGACACACAATCACTCTGAATTTTCTTTAACAACTAGGAACTTAATATTTGTATTCTTCAAATTTGAAGTGTTCCTATTGTTTATAGAATAAATGAATGCATATTTATTGTCACAAAATAACTTAAGTGGTCTCTATATTCAATCTATAAGTAGAAGCTCATGTGATATAATTCTTTTGCATCAATATTCTAATAGAATTGAAGTCTGTAAAATTGATGATCTCTAACTTACCAGAACTCCGATATGTGAGCATGTAGTTTTTGTTTTCTAAAGATATCTCATAACCCTATTGGTTGCTATCCAATAGTTCATACTATAATTGTTTAAATATATGTATAACATTCCAACAATGTACGCAATATCTGAACACATACATACTTGAGCATAAATTAGATTTTCAATAGCTTATGCATATGGAATCATTTGTGTTTTCTAAATTTCAAGGTTACTTTTAGGGCATTGAGTAAGACTAAATGTGTCTTCTTTAGTAATTTGAGTATCACTTGGTTTACTCCCACTGAACTTGTAGTATATACAGTTGTCAACCAAATTTATCTCAAAACTAAACGAGATAATTACTTGGTGATGTTTGTAATATCATTAATGAGAGTTCTACTTAAGCTCATAGATGATTTTTTTAAATTTACATATCATTGATTTTGTATCATTAGACACAAATCTATGATTGTACCATATAATTTGTTTATTCAATGTCACCATTGAAAAACACAAGCTTAACATCCATCTTATGTAGCTCAAGATTAAAATAAGCAACAAGTGTCATGATTATCTTAAAAGAGTCTTTCAATGAAACTTGAGAGAAAGTTTCCACAAAATCAATGTCTTCTTTTAGAGTATATCCTTTAGATACAAGTCATGCCTTATACTTGTCCACAGTATCATTTGCATCCCTCTTGGTTTTAAATATCCATTTACAACCAATTGGTTTGCACCTTCAGGTAATGAGATAAGTTCCTAAACTTTATTGTCTTGCATAAAATTATACTCTTCTTGAATGACATCAATCCAGTTTTGAGATTCAGAACTTTTATGATATGATAAAAAATGATTGAATCATTTTCTATCATTCCATTATTATCCTTATTTTCTTGAAGAAATACAAAGTAATAATCTAGAATAGTAATTCTCCTTCCTCTCGTGGATATCTTTAATGTCACTTATTTTTTTAAGGTTGTTGAGTTTGTTCTTCTGAAACAATTACCTTTATCTTGAATGAGAGTTGTTCAACATTGTTTTGCTGATGTACTTGATTCATTTCTTGACCAATGATAGGTGTGAAAACCTAAACATTGTCAAAAGTGATAGTAAGAATTAAATTATAACCCAATTCCTCCTCAAAAGCAATGCATCTAACCTTATTTCTCCCTCCAAACTCAACATCCTAAAAAAATTATAAATCTCTCCTTAAAATAATCTTAAATGTGGGATCATAAAATTTACAGCCCATGGATCACTCAAAATAACCGAAGTAGTTGCTCACTTTTGAAGTTTAATTTCTTCACATGTGTTCTAACTTATACAAAAGAATCAAAACTTATTATTGCTTCTTTTGATTAGGACCTTTAGCAACTTTATTCTAATATTTTTTTATTGCCCTAATTCTTAGAGACACTAACTAATTGAGCACTAACCGAATTAGTACTTTTACACTTATAATGCTTCAACTTTTCTTCCTCTTTAACATAATGAGAAATAAGCTCATTAAAGTCTATTTCTCATTTTGACAGATATAACTAATTTTGAATTGGTTAAACTGTATAGGAAGCGTTACCAAAATCATAAGAACAAACAATTGTTAGAAAGTTCGATCTTGCGTGCCTTAAATTTTAAAGCAATATTAAACATTTTTCATAATGTACTCTCTCACATTTCCTTGACCCTTATACTTCATAGACATCAAAGAAACATAAGTGATGTCATCTTAACCTTAATGTTTTGGGTAAAAAATTTCTTAATTTCATCAAGGAAACCCTTAATATGAGTAATCTCTTTAGATTTTTTTACTCCTAAAGACTTATAGAATGTTATTCATAATGATCATTAGACTCATGCGATTCAAACAATCTCACCTCTCAAAATCCCTTTTATTGGTGCTTAACGCGGTAAGAGGTGTAAGTTATTCTTCCCTTAGTGCAAAGTCTATGTTCATACAACCATATACTATATGTAAGTGTCTTTTATATTCCTTGAAATTAATTTCACTAAACATGAGTGTAGAATGTATTTAACAGATATTGTGACAACAAAGATAAATTACCTAAATATATAATAAAAATAAGTAAATAAAATAACACAAGCTCACATAAATATTCATAAGTAAACAAATAAATTCAAAATAATGGCTAGTTCCCCTCAAGATACCAAGCATAACATTAATATCAATCTTTGGACAATAATATTAACTGTAATCGGTACTCTTGTTGTAGCAATCAAACATTGACAATAAACTATGTCAAACAATAGATTAATCTTTGGACTAACATATTGCTTACATAAATACCTTATAATTGTCACACATTTATCGCCACAGTTGTCGTAATTCTGCCAAATATTAACTTTCATTTGAGCCAATTAATAAACACATGAATTACAAAAACCCATAATTATCTTAATATTTTAAATAAACTAATCTACACAAAAGCGATCACTTTGGTGACATTATGTTTCAATTAGTCCATTAAAATATTAGACATCTGAAGTCAAAATATGAATTTAATTGTTTCAAAATATTTGTCTTAATTTTATCTTTCAATCAAATTAAAAGATAATCAAAATAATAAAAATTTTGAATAAAGGTAAACCTCATATCAAGATACCGGACACTCCATTAATATTTCATCTTTGGACAAAACATTAACTTGCAAGTGATATCTTGGTACAGTAATCAAACATTGATAATAAGAACATGTCAAACAAATCTTCCTTTGGGCCGATTTATTGCCCACATATAAAATTGAATAATTATCACATGTTTATTACCACAGTTGCACATGTAATAATGTTAATTATTAACCTTCCTTTGGTTTGATTAATACTAACATAATCCGACTTACATGCACAAAACCTTCTATATATTAAAATAAAATAATTTCTACAATAGAGGCCACTTTGGTGACTTAATGCTTCAATTAATTTATCTTAAAATATATAATATATATATATACCGATATTCAAATTTAAAATTGTGTAACAGTCAAAACTGAAGTTTCTGAAATAACCCAAAATAAGATTTCTGAATGGGGCTATCAGAAATCGAAAAACCAAAATATTTGACTGTTTCTAAAAAAATTTCTTAAGCATGCATTTACCAAAATAAAACTTGAATTCAAAACAATCAATATTTAATCGAAATAAAAATATCATACTAATGAATTCAATAATGATCACATGAATATTTAATGTGCATAATAACCTAAAGATCAAAATTGAAATACTTGATGAAACCAAATCGAATGTGAATACTAAATTTTTAAACATGATATGTATAATCATAAAGAACTAAACCAATTAAATATTATAATCCGAATCAAAACCAAATAAGATATATATCATAATAATAATGACATATGCTTTTAGTAAAATTATTATTGATAATAATATCATAATTTTATGTCATTATACCAGAGCAACCAAAAAGGATCAATACTGAATATATCAAAAAAAATAAATCCAAATATATAAATTACGAAAAAAATTCATAGAATTGAAAACACCATACATATGTGTTTCAACTGTTGCTCAATGTTTTGGTGGTTTACCCTAAGTGAACCCGCTTTCCAGGTTTAAGGTTGGAGCTTCGGTACATGTTTTCTTCAATGAATTTACAAGTAAGATTACTAGTAACATATATTTTTCAATGGAAATAAATATTAATAAATCACATATTAATAATATACCATTGAAATAGAAATCAAAGATTTCGGTCTTAATCCAAGAGATTTGAAAAATGACCATCGGTAAACCATATGCGAAACCCTAAAATTGTATTAAAAATAAACCTCAAATTTTTAACATAAATTTTAATACTCAATGATCAAAACTAAAATTTTGATCCAGTCGAATTAAATACATATTTTAAATAAAATATATATTTCATAAAATATATATTGTAAAAGAATTCCTTAACTAAAAGCACGATATACAATACATATATCCATGAGAATTAAAAACCCTAAAATCAATCGGAAAAAAATAAAAAAAAAATCTACCGACTTTTCAAATTCAGTAACCATTATCACAATTTAGGGAAAGATGCATATAAAGCGTAAAAGCCCTAATATTTAAACTGTAATGATCAACACCATACATAAGGGAAAGCAATTGAAATTAATTCAATCTAATTGCATGGTTGCTAAATTATGGAGAAAAAAAAGGATAATCGCACAATATATATATATATATATATATATATATATACTAATAGCAATAGGTGTGATTATAAACAAAACAAAAACCTAACAATGAAAAGCATTATCGCATCATAAATAAATAATAAATATGCGATAAATTTTGGATAATTATTTCTCAATGATTCAACATGATTTGTCTATGATGTCACTTCATAGAATTAAACTATAATTAAATATGAAATCTAAACTCATGATCTATCATGTCAAATCATCAAGAACAATAAACTGAATTAATCGATAGATAAAAATCTTGAATTCTTTGATAAAGATCGTCTAAAAGGTGGTTGTGATCTTCCAAGAAGATAGGTTATCTCTTGACGTAAAACTCTAATGGGGAATGAGAGAAAAATAAGTTAACCTATTTCTTGGGGACCACTACCTCTTTATATAGTTGATTATTAAATCAACTATTAAATATTTATAACTCTGCCCCTCATTGAATTATAAATATATCTTACAGTATCTACACTTTTATTTCCATAACACTTTAATACCTATGACACGCCTAACATAATTGGTCACTTAATTTTGTGTCATACTTTATAATAGCATCATACATTTTACATATGTGCTCATAATTGCGGATTTTAATCCAACATGGATTGCATTTAATTGGCTATCTACCGTCCTCGATACGAACTCCCCACTATCTCAAGATGCCATGGATGATATTCAAGGAGTTGTTACGTTGCGGATGTATACACCAGATTTGGAACTCAAGAGGAGATTTGTTTCAAGGTAGAGCAACTTAACCAAAGGAAAACCGATTGGACTCAACGCTTATAGTTTGTATGCCTACGATACAGTGTGGTTGCTTGCTCGTGCAATCAATGATTTTTTCGATAAGGGCAAAAGCATTTCGTTTTAAACGATTCTTTATCATCGGAGCTCAGTGGAGGAAACTTGCATCTTGATGCTTTGAGCGTGTTTCAATGAGGGAATTTGTTACTTGACAACATTTTGAATGTTAATATGAAGGGTGTCACAGGGGATTTCAGGTTTACGAATGATCGGAATCTCATTCATCCTGCTTTTGAACTCATCAATGTGATTGGTACTGGATATAGAAGAATTGGATACTGGTCCAATCATTCCGGCCTATCGATCATGCCTCCAGAAACCCTTCGGGGAGAACCACCTAACCGTTCTAGCACGAGTCAAATGCTACACGATGTTGTTTGGCCTGGACAAACAACACAGAAGCCCCGTTGATGGGTGTTTTCAAATAGTGGTAGATATTTGAAGATTGGAGTTCCTCATCGTGTTAGTTATCGTGAATTTGTCTCGGTAAGAGGCCCTGATGAAATTAAAGGATACTGCATTGATGTATTCACTGCTGCTCTCAATTTGTTACCCTATGCTCTCTCATACAAATTAATTCCCTTCGGGGACGGCCGTACCAATCCAAGTGGCACCGAGCTGGTGCGTTTGATTACATCATGTGTAAGTGCCATGAACCAATTCTTTTAAGGTGGTTGGTTATTTCCTTTCATTTGTGATCATTAAGTTTTCTTCTTATTGTAATACAAGAGTTTGATGTGGTAATAGGCGACATTGCGATCACCACTAACAGAACAAAGATGGCAGATTTCACAAAGCCATATATTGAGTCTGGATTAGTTGTGGTGGCCCCAGTTTGGAGGAAGAATTCTAATGCTTTTGCCTTCCTGAGGCCATTCACAGGAAGGATGTGGGCAGTGACAGCCATGTTTTTCCTACTAGTGGGAACTGTAGTTTGGATTTTGGAGCATAGGATGAATAATGAGTTCAGAGGCCCCCTAGACGACAAGTTACTCTTTTATGGTGAGTGGTGTCCGACTTGCATTAAATCGTGTTGCATTCTGTTTTGAATCGAGTAAACCATGACCGATAACATTGTATATCGAAACTCCTTTTGCAGGTTTAGTTTTTCAACTTGGTTCTTCGCCCATAGTAAGTGATACAATACATATGACTGTATCCAATTTTCTATACCATGCATTAAACTTACAAAATTTTTGCTACTTGGTTTTCCCCCTCATCTGCAGGAGAAAATACTGTCAATCAATTCTAGCTACACAACAAGCCTTACCTCAATTCTTATAGTGCAACAACTTACTTCTCCCATTAAGGGCATTGGAACTTTAGTAGCGACCAAGGATCCTATAGGGTACCAACAAGGATCATTTGCAAGAAATTATTTAATTGAGGAGCTAAAAATCGATCCTGCACGACTGGTTGCTCTCAATTCCCTGAAAGAATGTGCTAAAGCTTTGAAAGATAGGCCTCACAAGGGTGGTGTGACTGTAATCATGGATGACCGTGCTTATATCGAGCTCTTTCTCTCGACCAGATGCAAGTTCAGTATCGTGGGCCAAGAGTTCACCAAGAACGGATGTGGATTTGTAAGTTGGTTACCCTTTGTTTTGGTGCTTGTAATTTGTAGGTTTTGCATATAGAAAACTAATGGTATTGCTGGGGGGCAGGCCTTTCGACGGGACTCTCCTCTAGCAGTGGACATGTCGACATCAATTCTCAAACTCTCGAAAAATGGAGATCTCCAAAGGATCCATGACAAATGGCTGTTACGATGCGCATGCAGTTATCAAGGTGCGAAGATGGAGGTGGACAGGCTTCAGCTTAAAAGCTTCTTGGGCTTATTTCTCATATATGGATTAACTTTCTTGATTACTTTCTTCCTGTATTTCATGAAGATGGTGAATCAGTTCAGCCGCCACCACTCCGAGGAAACCGAGTTTCAAAGCTCTCGATCCGCACGCATTCAGACATTTTTTTTCTTTCGTTGATGAAAAGGAAGAGGAGGTTAAGAGTCGGTCCAAGATAAGGCAAATGGAGAGAGTCTCTAATAGGACTGACGACGGATCAAATGGCACTGGCTACTCCATCAGAAGAAATATTGATGAATTTGCTTCAAACAAAAGCATTGGAACTCATACTTATAATAGTGAAGTCTAAGAATCAATTAGCCAACAACACATAAGTGCCAAGGGGCTTATGTCCTATTTGTACAGGCAAATTATGTAAGAATTCTCACTTTCTCTACTAAATATCAAATGGAAAATGAAAGAAATATTAACTGATAAAGATATAGATTACATACTATGTTGCACATTGTTATCATTTACATGATTATACACTACCAGTAAATGAGACATCAGAAACATTACCGGTCTCCCGTAGCTATCGATCTTATTCTTAAGCAACACTTCTTGAAATAAAGAAATTAATGTTTAAACACCATAACCATTGTTATAAAAGTACTTCTGGAAGCATTCCTCTTCCCTACAGTGTCTGCTAACAACTCTGTATACTTCAATAAAGAGTCTCAGGAATTGACAATCAAAATAACCATAGAACCCTTCTAGAACTGGCACCACTAGTTCCTGCAATAAGTAGCCCAGGAAAAAATTCTCAACCACAAGCAGCAAATGTTCAGGGCACTTAATTCATGTTCTTAAGAGGTAACTTTACATCACAAAGCCTTACACAATTCATCACCATGTTACATCAAGATACCTTGTATCTATTCAACCAAACTCAAATAACAATGGTTATGATAATGTGTAACAACACGATTTAGATTCAAACCTGAATTCTTTGGGAAACTCTCTATAGTGATGTGATTTTTTCCTCATGACTCGCAACAAATCTCGAGCACTGTCAAATTTATAACGACGATAATATCCAATGTTAGAAATGAATGTTGTTTCCATTTTTCATTCCATTTTCCACCTAGAGCCATAGGTGTAGATAATTGTCATGTAAATAGAGTTAGTTCTTTTGTAAATATCTAAGTAATTTAGATATCATATAACTCTAATCTCTTAAAGTAGTTTAGATAGCCTATAACTCTTATCTACTAAGTAGTTTAGATAACATTTATCTCTTATTATATAAGATCATATTTTATCTAGACTAGTTTGAGTTTTATTAGAACTCCATGTACTAAATCTATAAATAGTTGGCTTGTATGTACTCTTCAAATCAATTCAAGGAAAAACAGTGAATCAGATTTATCACTGACTAAAATACTTTTCCTTATTTTCTACATGGTATTAGTCTAGGGTTTTCAGATCCTATCAGAAAAAATCCTTAGTTAATGGTTGGCGAAAAAACATTTGAGATTAGCTCACAAGCTAGTCCATCCCCACGGCCATAGAGGGACAATCAATCACATTTGAACACCTCTGTAAGAAATATTAGCGGCCAATTTAGCAAGCAACATGGGGGTAATATTTCTTTTGCAAATACTGTTGACAACACAAACTTTACATATTGGATTGTCGATAGTGGAGCCTCTGACCACATGACAGGAGATCTGAGCTTATTTACAGAATTCAGCCAGCTTGGGGCCCAATCCAATGTAAAGACAACAGATGGTTCCTTAGCAACCATTGAAGAAAGTGGAACAATTCGAGTAAATCAGGATATCAAATTGAACTCTGTGCTTTATGTTCCAAAATTAGCTTGCAACTTGTTATCTGTTAGTAAATTGTCTCGTGACTTAGGATGATATACTAAATTTGATTTACAAGGCTGTGAATTTTAGGTACTGGATTCAGGGAAGATAATTGGCAATGCTAGGTTGCACTGTGGACTCTACGTTCTTCCAGGTTCTTTGCCTTCACCGAAACAAACCTATTCTAACTGCATATCCAAATCTATTTCCACATCAGACCCTATTTCCAATCAGATTATGTTACTACACTTTAGACTAGGTCATCCCAATTTCTTTTATTTGGCTAAGATGTACCCAGATTTGTTCACCAATAAAAAGATCAAATCTTTTCATTGTGACATTTATCAATTTGCCAAACATCAAAGAACTACATACCATTCATCCACTTATAAACCTTCTCACCCTTTTTCCATCATCCATAGTGATATTTGGGGCCTTTCCAAAATTAAAAAATGTTAGTGGATCTAGATGGTTTGTAACCTTTATAGATGACCATAGTATGACTATTTAGACCTTTCTCATGAGGGGAAAATCTAAAGTTAGTGAAAATTTTAAAACCTTTCACAATATGGTCGAAAATCAGTTTCAAAGTAAAGTCCACATTTTTAAAACTGATAATGGGAGTGAATATTTATCAAAGAGTCTAGGATCTTATTTTAAAGAAAAGGGCATTGTTCATATTAGCTCTTGTGTTGATAGTCCTCAACAGAATGAGGTTGTCGAGAGAAAAAATAGACAACTTTTGGAAGTAGCTAGGTCTCTTTTATTCTCTTCCAATGTTCATAAATATTTTTGGGGGGAAGCTGTCTTAACTGCCACTCACCTTATTAATAGGATGCCTAGTCGAACACTAAAGTTCCATTCCCCCAAAGATGTTCTTCTTAAAAAATTTCCTTGGTTCAAACCTATGTCATGTGATCTTCCACTAAAGATTTTTGGGTGTTCCACTTTTGTTCATGTTTATCAACAACATAGGTCTAAATTGGATCCAAGGTCACTCAAGTGTGTTTTCTTAGGTTACTTATCCACTAAGAAGGGTTACAAGTGTTATTCCCCAATTACAAAAAAGACTTATGTTACTATGGATGTTACCTTCCTTGAAAATAAACCTTATTTCTCTAAAACCAAAATTCAAGGGGAGATTCAAGATGAATTTCAATTTCAGTTTTTTGATAACTTTCAGAACTTGTCAAGTTTATCATCACAACGCGTGCTTTCATCTCCTTTACGACCATCTCTACATTCTTCTCCTACTAGACAGAATTCTAACCCTATTAAAATTCCACAAAGAACACATCCATCACCTTCCAAAACTCCTCAAAAGACCCAACAAGAAGGGAGAGAACTTAGCGTCTACAAAAGGAGAGAGAAGTCTACCTTGCAACCTGGACGCTGCCAAGAATTGGAACTGAGTCCAATTACCATGGAAAACTTGGAAGGTACAGATTCTCCTCTTAATGAAAATCCTATTCCTTTTGTTAATACTGATGATTTGCTGATTGCTCAAAGGAAAGTTGTGAGGAAGTGTAATGCTCATCCGATAGAAAAGTATGTTGTTTATAGCCGTTTAATACCATCATTCAAGGCATTCACGAAAAAAATTGATGACATTCAGATTATATGAACAATAGAGAAGGCTTTGGATGATCCTAGGTAGAAGAAGGCAATCGAGGAAGAAATAAATACCCTTGAGAAAAATGAGACTTGGACTTTGACAGATCTACCTCAAAGAAAGAAGCCAGTGGGATGCAAATGAATTTTCACAGTAAAGTACAATTCAGATGGCAGCATTGAAAGATTCAAGGCCAGGTTAGTGGCTAAGGGATTCACATAGTCTTATGGTATAGATTACCATGAAACCTTCGCTCCAGTTGCAAAACTAAACACAATAAGAGTTTTACTGTCTCTTGCCGTGAACCAGGATTGGCCACTTCATCAATTAGACATCAAAAATGCCTTCTTGAATGGCAATTTGACAGAGGAAGTGTACATGGAAATTTTGGAGGGCACCAAGAGAGAATCAACAGCTCACAAAGTATGCAAATTACGAAAATCCTCGTATGGCCTAAAATAGTCCCCAAGGGCTTGGTTCGACAGATTTGCCAAGGTAATTATTTAGAGTGGTTATAAACAATGTCAAACCGACCATACCTTGTTTATTAAGGTAAATCAAAATGGTAAAAGAACTATTTTAATTATTTATGTGGATGATATAATAATCACTGGAGATGATGTCGAAGAATTAAAGAGGCTAAAAGATTCACTAGCCAAGGAATTTGAAACCAAAGACCTCGACAGTCTTAGGTACTTTCTTGGAATGGAAATGGCAAGATCAAAATCCGGCGTAGTTATCTGTCAGAGGAAGTACATCCTTGATCTTTTGACAGAAACTGGCATGCTTGGTTGTAAACCAGCTGAAACCCCAATAGAGCCCAACTTAAAGTTCAGAAAAGATGATGGAGATGTTCCAGTAAGTAAAGAATAGTATCAACGATTGGTACTTTAATCAATTTTTTATATATTTTAAATTAATAATATTACTATTACAATAATATTAAAAATACTAAAAACCCGGACAAAATGAGTGATTACAATCCCCTTTTAAAAAATATTTACTCTGTCTTAAATTGAATTTGAATAGTTAAAATTTTTAAATTATTAATTATAACAATAAGATATTGTAAAATTTATATGACATTTGCTCAGTAGGGTACTCTGATTTTTTTAAAAATATTTATCAATTATAATTTAAATTGAGTAAGTTGAATTTTCTCAGTAGACAATTCAGATTCTTTATTTCTGATAAATTTGATTTCTTCTATTCTCAAATTTAGATGTCTGTTCAGAGGGGTGAAATTCTCTAAACAATTATATCATACCTTTTCTGCTGCTTTGTCTCCTTTTGTTATTGAAATTTGTTAGACAATAGAATCTGAAGCTTATCCTCTTGTCCTTGTAGGCATATTTGAGATGGAGCTAGAAGATGCCGATAACATTGTGGGAGGTGCAGTCACCATGTTTTTGGCAATTCTTAGTCTGCTTGTGATGCCTCAAGGTGATTGTTAATGAATTAATGGCCGATGCCATCGGAATCTGGCTAGAAACAGCATTGTTGAACTGCTAGATAACCTACTGGGATTAACCTGTGAACACCTATCCAGTCATTTCAGATAACAATTCTGAGTCATAATTTGCTCAGCTAATGCTTATATTGCAGTTTGTCGTATTATATGCTTGCAGAGATGATTCGATTCAGGATTTTGTAAATGAAAATGAGGGTATTATGAATGATGAGGTTGGAAAGAGCCTTGATGAGCAAGGTACTGATCTGGATGAATTTGATTGTGCATTGAAGAAAATGCCAATAACACCTAAAAGATTACCACTAGTTACAGGTTTGGCGGTCGAATTCGAGAAATGTGCACTAATAGAAAGAGCTGAAAAAAACAGAAAATGGAGTATGTTGATCTACAGCTTGCCATTGAAACCAGATATTGAATATAAATAATAAGTTGCATGCAAGTAAACAGCAAGGGCATCACTGATTAAAAATGGCTCTTGCTCTCCACAAATCCAACCTCTTGCAAATAATGTTCAGCTTCCAAGGCTGCCATGCACCCTGCATTGTTGCAAAACAAAACAAAACATGCAAGTCAAGCCCCGATGTGAGCAGCAAAAAGATTGACGACAGAAAAGAAAAACAACTAACCTGTGCCGGCAGCAGTAACAGCCTGCCTGTACTTCTTGTCCTGGACATCTCCAGCGGCAAAAACGCCAGGCACGCTGGTCTCAGTTGTACCTGGCTTAGTGATAATGTAGCCATCTGGGTCAAGCTGCAGCTGGCCTTCCAAGACCTTGGTAGCAGGCTCATGCCCAATGGCAAAGAACAAACCAGAGACTTTCAGATCAGAAACTTCCCCGGTTAGTAGGTTTTTCACTTTGAGCCCTCCCAAAACTCCTCTCTCCCCATCCCCATAAGCCTCCACTACCACTGAATTCCATAACACCTCTATCTTAGGGTTTGAAACAGCCCGGCTCTGCATGATCTTGGAAGCCCTAAATGTATCTCTCCTGTGAATGATATACACCTTGGAACCGTACTTGGTCAGGAAAGTGGCCTCCTCCATGGCAGAGTCACCCCCACCGATCACAGCCAGGGGCTTGTTCCTAAAGATTGGAGCTGCCCCATCACAGACAGCGCACGCCGAGATTCCCCTGTTCCAAAAGCCATCTGCCCCATCCCCTGAACCAGGGAAATTGAGCCGCCTCGCTACGGCCCCCGTGGCTATGATGATCGAGTCAGCCAGGACGGTTTTTGCATCGGTGACGATCTTGAACGGAGACGAAGACAGGTCAACCTTGCTGACAGTTTCAGTGAAGATGGCAGTACCAAAGCGGAGAGACTGCTTGCGGCAGCGGTCCATAAGGTCAAAGCCGAGGATGCCGTCCGGGAATCCCGGGAAGTTCTCAACATCAGTAGTGGTAGTGAGCTGGCCCCCAGGGGCAATGTCATTAGCCATGTAGCCCTCGAAGAGAATGGGCTTGAGCTCAGCGCGAGCAGCATAGATGGCGGCTGTGTGGGCTGCGGGGCCGCTGCCAATGATGCAAAGCTTAGCCCTCAGAGGAGAGTCCATTGGTGCAGAGGCAGAGTTGGAAAAAGACAGTGAGGTGGGAAGGGTAGCAGCAGCGGAAGTGGCGGCAAGGCCCGCCAAAGTGCGGGCTTTTTTGAACAGACTTTTGAGCATCCTGTAGCTAATGCTCCTGCTAATGCTATGGTTTCATTTCATTCATCTGGTTTTGCAATTCGATACTAAATTAACAGTTTTGAAGCAGTTCCAGAACTACAAAAGACTAAAGTAAGTAAGCAAACAAACCCATCACCGAACAAACGATGATAAAAGAGCATAGACATACTACTTTACATCTAAAATCAAATAAGACATTGATTGGAAACACAATAAATCAACTGAAAGGGGGTGATTAGATGATCAATCAAATACAATGACTATTAAGATCGAATAGAAATAGAGTACCTGAGTCGTGGAATGATTTGAGCTTGGAAAGAATGCCGAGCCAGAGAAGGAAAGAAGCCCAAAGCCGAACACAGCAATGTGAAGGAACGCTGCCCAACGAGACAAGTAAAAGGGTTTTCAGGGTTTCCTTTCAAATCTCCTAAAATTTATCACTTGTTTATCGTTTGACCCTTACATTTGTATACTTATCTCCAATTTAACCCCTAAATTTGTACTCTTCTCTCAAAATAATATTTGAAGTTTTTTCTACATTAACCCCAACTTAAAATTCCAATCTATTAACTCCTTTATGTAATACCGATTAAATTTTTGGAAAAACTATATTGGTGGTCACCAAACTATCACCCTTTTCTTATTTTAGTCACTCAACTAATTTTTTCGTCAAATTCTGTCCCTCCCGTCAAATACCTTTCCTGTTTTGGTCCCTTGACATAGCATTTTTTACGTTAACATTCTCTTTCCTCGTCATCATATTATATAGTATTTTTTATTATTTAAATTGACCAACCAGGAGGTGACATTGTCACCTCCAAATTTTGAACAAATTAAAGGAGAAAAAAATACCCTTAAAGTGTATGTGGACATAATCAAACTAGAAACCCCTTGCATTAGGGATTCAACGCTTAACCACTAGGCAAAGTTTAGGATTTGTGTAAAGTTTATCCAAACTAATATTTAACTTATACTCTTTCAACCTTAAAAATAAAAAAAAAACTACATCTATGGAGGTTTAAACCAAGAACACTTTAAACGAAAAACTTCGTGCTTAACCACTAAACTAGGTTAAGAGTTTATTATATATCCAAAAAATCTAATATTTAATTTAAGATTTATTATCACCTAAAAAATAAATCAAAATACTAGTAAAATTATTTTTCCAATTCTTTTGAAATAAAAAATTAATTCTTTATTATTTTTAAAATGTATTAGATCATTTTAAAAAATTCGAATATAAATTTTGAATTGTTTAAAAATAATTATTTAGATTTGAAATTAATATTTTAATTTTTTTTAAAAAAACTCTTTAGCTTGAAATGTAATTAAAATTGGAGAACAAACTAGAATTATTTTCACTTCTTTTTGAAATAAAAAAAACAATAATTAAATAATTATTTATTTATTTATTTTATAAACTAATATTAAAAAATTCTAAAAGTTAAATTTATAATATTTATTTAGGATAAAATATAATTTTTAAATAACATTTAATTCGTTAACATGTATGTGAACAAATTATTTTACATTTAATTAATTTTTAGAATGATCTATTATATTTGTATAAAAATAAATAATTTGTTTTTTTTCCCAAACGAATTGAAAAAAATAATTTTAGATTGATTTCAGTAGTAATTTACTTAATTTGAGGTGATATTTTAAATTAAATATTAAAATTTGGGGATATATGCTAATTTTTTTATCTAGCTTAGTAGTTAAACACCTTACTTTTGGGACAATGTGGTCCTGGTTCAAATCACTATTGAAGTAATTTTTTTTTTATTTTTAAGGTTGAGAGAGTATAACTTAAATATATATTTGGTTAAAATTTAACTAAATCTCAAGCCTAGCTCAACGGTTAAGTGTTAGACCCCTTATGCAAGGGGTCCCTAGTTTGATTTCACCACATGCACTTGAGGAGTATTTTTTTCTCCTTTGATTTTTTTAAAAAAATTAGGATGACACGTATTACCTTCTAGATAGTCGATTGAAATAATAAAAATTTTTATATAATATGTTGACGAGAAAAGAGAATACAAATATAAAAAATAAAAATATTATATCAGCGATTCTGTTAGTTTTTAACCGATTGAGCAGCAATGATAAGAGGGTATACAGAAAGCTCTCGATGAATTGCTGTCGTGGCTATATATACAGTAATTGAGTTCGAGATATTTTTGCAAGTAGGGCGGGGATCAAGAGATGGGTACAAGAATGTGAACTTTCCTTCCTTCTTGCATAGGAAGAAAAAGGATACATGCAATATAAATATCATTGGAGGATTTTGAGGTGTAGCTCTGCCGATTTTTTTCTCAATAATAATAGAATATTTTTAAAAAAATAAAATTAGTTTAATAATCCCTTTATTTTCTACAAAAGTTCTAATAGAGTTGAAACAATACAATCTGAAAATTATATGTTTGGCATGTGAAAGTGAGGAGTTGGGGTTAGCATTTTGTTGAATTAATGTATATTGATTTTAATATAACAAAGGTTTTAATATTCGAAATATTTTGAATAAATTTTTAAAGTATTGAAATAACTCACAAATATTAAGTTGACAAGAACAAATTGCTCAAATGACATATTTTAATGATCAAAATTTATCAAAGTTATTTGGAAAGGTTTCAAAATATTTTTAAAAGTACTCAAAAAGCCAATTTGGCCTTTGACTACCGGTACGGCTTAAATGCTTACCGGTATAGCTTTGCTTTTTGTTAGGAGGCTCGAACGATCAACCGAATATGCCAAGAGGGGGTGAATTAGATTTTTGCTTTGGTGGATGAAAAGCTAAATAATAAAAATATCGACACAAAAATTTATAGTGATTCGACTTTTAAACCAAGTCTACATCCACTACCTTAGCTATTCACACTAAGAATTTTCCACAAATTCACTAATTTATCTTTCTTTTTTTCGGACTCAAGAAAATAACCCTTACAACCCTCAAAGTTTATATCCCAAAGCTTTGAGAACACTCTCTTACAAGAGAAGACAAATAAGCAAACAAAGGAAATCCTCACAAGGCAAATATGTTTGCAATTTAAGCACACACCCAAAACCTAACAATTTTGCAAATATAACAATTAAGATCACAAGTGTGTTCTACAAAGAAATATGATAAAATTGAGCACTAAAACACTTTCTTTATCATTGAATGTTGGTTGTTCATTTCTTGTTGTTGCATGGTTGCTTGAAGAGGTCTTTTAAACCATCTAAGTAGTTTGTGGCCGTTACTAGCCATTGGGGACTTTATTTCCATCATTAAATTCACTTATGTTGCAGGACGTATCGGCACGCGACCACTGGTATCGGTACACCTGCTCAAAATAGAAAGTCGTTGGGCAAAAATTGCACTAGGTATTGATACACTATGCAAGTGTATTGGTACAACCCATAGTGTATTGGTACGGCTGAGGCCGTATCGATACCCTATTTTACTACTAGAAAATGAAGTTTTGGAAAAACAAAGGGGCGTATCGGTACGGGTAAAACTGATATCGGTACGGCTGACTAGGTGTCGATACACTAATAGGTGTTTCGGTACACGGGGCATATTTTTTACTTTTGCATTATTTTGAAATCATTTAAACAAGTCAAAAACCCTTTGAAAACCTTTCAAACATATTTTTAAGTTAATGGACTTTTGAAATATTTTTATAAATTTATTTAAGTCCAAAAACATTTTTGCATTTAAGTTATATCAAAATCAAATATCTCAACAATCTCCCCTTGTTGATATAACGAAACCACTTGAAAAATTCTTTTTGAAATTTTCCCCCTTAAAAAATAATTTTAGAAAAAGAGAATATTTTTAAAAAATATTTAAAGCTCCCCTTTTTTGAAATTACATTTTTCAAACCTATCTCTCACTTTTTTGTTATATCAAAAATAATTTCAAAACTAAGTTTGAAATCACATTAAGTTCAAAAACACCAAAAGTTGAAGGTTGAAACCAATCGTTGGAAAAATTAGTACCAATTGATAGAAAATACTAATTATTGGTGTAAAATAACAATGGAGAAAAGCGACAAAACAAAATTTACATGAAAGAATAATAAATGGTTCCCCTTAATCAATCATAAAAAAGATTGTTAGTCCAACAATTCAAAAGAAATAATTGAATTTTAAATAAATAAATCAAATAAAAAAAGAAATTCAATTATCATGCCATATCATAGATAAATCAATAAACACGTGAAGGAATGGCCAAAAGGATCAAAATAGTCCCTTTTTTTACTATGCATACCGGTACGGAGTCATCCGTATTGATACAAAACCAATGTAGTACGGTAAGGGCGGTACCGATACTGCCTGTACAATGTTGGCAGAAAATACAACAAAATACTTCTAAATGCCTTTTTATGATATTCTAAGAGCATCAAAAGGCTTAAAGAAGATTAGATATGCATTAAGGAACATATAGGCTATATTTTAATCAACATGCTTCTTAATTATAACATATTTAAAATAAATCAAGCATGAATTATACCAAAATCAACCAAACATTATAAGTTAATGGCAAAAAACAAAGATACAAGCATAATGAGCCAAAAAATATGTAACTCATGAAATTGAGATTCCCCCTAACTATATGCAATTAGGCACAACATGGAGTCATAGAAAACATGCTTAGATCAATCAAAATCAAACATTAAAGACGTGATCAAGCAATTGCATGAACTTTAAATTTACCACTTGAACCAAGGTAGGATGCTAACCCTCTCCTTCTTCAAGTGTCCTTCTCATTTGTATGTCAAGAGCTTCTGAAATTTGACTTTGTTCATCAATGCTCAAGCACCCCTACTAGTAGACAATTAAGTAATTTTTGGTATCCAAATTGCTTTGGATCCAATGACATTAGTCCCAAATATTTTATTTAACTTTGGAATCCATTTTTCAATGTCTTCCTTTTTGTTTGAACAAATTAGTCCCTTAGGAACCCAAATGTTCTTGACATTTTGCCTTTAAAAAATCTAGGGGAACTAGATTGTCTAACAAAAAAATTATTTTAACAAAATTTTTTTGGAGCTAACTCTATTTTCACTTCTTTGAAAATCTTTGTTAAACAAATTCTTTTTAAGGTCATCAATTTTCCTTTGATGATCCTCTTGAACTTTTCAAAGTAAATTTTGTAAATCAAAATTCTTTTTCTTAAAATTCTTGAGCTTTGCTTCAAGTTCATTTTTGGTTTTAGAAATCAAATCATTTTGAATTTTTACATTTGAGATCATTTTCTTATTTTTCAAAATGTGATTTTTAAACTCTAAAACTAACTCATCATAGGCATCTTGTAATTCATCAAAAGTATATGAAATTGAAGTAGATGAACTAAAAGTTACCTTTGAATCTTCTTCGATTGCCACGAGACAAAGGTTGGCTACCTGATCATCGGTGGAGTCCTCTTCATCACTCCAAGTAACCAAAAATGCTTTCTTCTTATGGCTTGATTCCTTCTTTTTGAAATGAGGGCAATCATACTTGGTGTGTCCCGGCTTCTTACACTCGAAGCATATAATGGGATCCCTCTTCTTCATTCTCGATTCATGTCTTGGTTCTTCTTTCTCTTGTTTCATGAATCAGGTGAACTTCTTGAAGAGCTAGGCTATCTCTTCTTCTTCACTATCCTCTCTACTTGAATCTTTTTGTTGTCTTGAAGAGGATTTAAAAGCAACATTCAAATCTTCAATGCCTTGCTCTTCTTTCTTTTTCCCCTTTAACATCATCATCTCATGGGTTAGCAAAGATCCTATAAGCTCGTCCAGCTTGAGCTCCTTCAAGTTATTTACTTCAATGATTGCAGTTTCTTGGAATCCATGAATCGAAAAGTGAATATATCAACTTCTTCACAAGCTTGTCCTCCTAAATCACTTTTCCGTAGCCTTTGAGTCCATTCAAAATGGTGGAGAATCGATTGGACATAGCTTTGATGTCTTCTTTCGGGTCCATCTTGAAGTTCTCGTACTCTAAGTTGAGAAGACCAATCTCGGTCTCTTTTACTTCATTGGTTCCTTCATGAGTGACTTCAAGCTTGTCCTAAATTTCCTTGGCACTCAAGCAAGAAGATGTATTTGCATACTCATCGGGTCCAAGTGCATAAAACAATATGTGTATAACTTTATCGTTGAGTTGCATATTCTTCTGATCTTTCGCATTCCATTCAACCTTGCTTCTTTGTAGAACGAACGGGCCATCAAGAACTACATCCTAAAGATGATAGTCATGGGCTTTGATGAAGAACATCATCCTATTCTTCCAATATGAGTAGTTGACACTATTGAACTAAGGAGGCTTGTCGATGGATTACGCCATAATCTTCGGTTAATGTAGAAAGGTTGAACACTTCAAGGACCGACTCTAGGATGTTAACCTGGCGTAGAGATAAAGTTCTGATACCAATTGTTGGAAGGCTTGAATGATCAACCGAATATGCCAATAGAGGGTGAATTGGATTTTTGCTTTGGTAGATGAAAAGCTAAATAATAAAAATATCGACACAAAGATTTATAGTGGTTCGACTTCTAAACCAAGTCTACCTCCACTACCTTAGCTATCCATACTAAGAATTTTCCACAAATTCACTAATTTGTCTTTCCTTTTTCCGGGCTCAAAGAGATAAACCATACAACCCTCAAAGCTTATACCCCAAAGCTTTGAGAACACTCTCTTACAAGAAAAAACAAATAAGCAAACAAAAGAAATCCTCACAAGGCAAATATATTTGCAATTTAAGCATACACCCAAAACCTAAAACTTGAGCAAATATAACAATTAATCTCACAAGTGTGTTCTACAAAGAAATATGACAAAATTGAGCACTAAAACACTTTCTCTATCATTGAATGTTGGTTGTTGGTTTCTTGTTGTTGCATGGCTGCTTGAAGAGGTCTTTTAAACCCTCTAAGGAGTTTGTGGTCGTTACTAGCCATTGGGGTTAATTTTGAGTCTTTGGGACTTTATTTCCAGCATTAAATGCATTTTTGATGCAGGGTGTATCGGCACGTAACCACTGGTATCGGTACACCTGCTCAAAATAGAAAGAGTCGTTGGGCAAAAGTTACATTGGGTATTAGTACCTTATGCAGGTGTATCGGTACACCCTATAGTGTGTTGGTACGGTTGAGGTCGTATCGATACCCTATTTTGCTACTGGAAAATGGAGTTTTGGGAAAACAAAGGGGCGTATCGGTACGGGTAAAACTGGTATCGGTATGGCTGATTAGGTATCGATACACTAATAGGTGTATCAGTACACATGGCCTGTTTTTAACTTTTGAGTTATTTTGAAAGCATTTAAACAAGTCAAAAACCATTTAAAAACCTTTTAAACATATTTTTCAATTTAGTGGACTTTTAAAATATTTTTGCAAATTTGTTTAAGTCCAAAAATATTTTTTCATTTAAGTTATATCAAAATCAAATATCTCAACACTTTTAAAATCACAATAAGCTTTTTCAATACCAGTACTTCTCTCAGTACCGATGTTGAGTCAATTTAGTACCGGTACGGTACCTTAGAATACCGGTACACCCCGTTTTAAAATTTTTCAATGAGCTATTTCAGTGACGGTACGGTCATCAGTATTTGTATGGCATGTCCCATACTGATACACCTAGTGCGAGTATCGATACGTTCTATATTAGACAATGACTATTTCTATTTTGAACAAGTACCGATATGGCTCTTCGAGTACCGAAAACAACAGTTACCAAACTGCATTTAATGCGGGAAAAAACTCTCCCAATGGCTATAATTAAGTCTCCAACAACCTAAACGGTTAGAATTTAATGAGAAGGTATAAAAGCAAGTCTCCAAAGCTTCTTCAATAACAAGACAACCATAACAAGCATTCAATCCAATCTAAAAGTCTTTTGAGCTTTATTGTAAAATTTCTTGTAAACACTTGAGAGAGCTTTCCTTGTAAACTTTATTTGTCAAGTGTTTTAGAGGTTTTAGTGAGCTTAATTTTCTGCAAACATCTTTCTTAGTGTATCAAATTTTAGGAAAGGGTTCACTAGACTTGGGTATAAGTCTAGGTGATAAGTGTAAGGTTATCTCTTTCTCCTAAAAAAAAGACAAATTTGTGAATTTGTGAAATCCTTAGTGTGATAGCTAAGCTAGTGGATGTAGATTCCATTGAGGGAATTGAACCACTATAAATCCTCTTGCAAATTTTCTTTCTTTTGCAATTTGCTTCCACCATTTTTAATTGCCAATTCATCACCTATTGACCTTTATCCATTGATTGATCAACTCAACACATTCGAGTCGAGTTGAGTAAAAAAAATTTAGTAACCAACTTGATGAATCTTATTCTATAACTCAAACTTTATTTGAAATTATTTCAAGTCGAGTTGAGTTGCTCGAGTATCTGTTCAAATTTATTTGTAAACTTATATAATGTTATGGTACTAATTAGTTCTAGAGGCGATTTAAAGATTTGGAGGCCTCGTATAATTTACTAAAATAGGACCTTTAATTTTTTTTAAAAAAATAAATGTTTGTTGACTTATTGTGTGCGTGATAGATTGACTTTTGAATAAAAATGAGAATAAACAGACTCAAAATCTACGAAGTACAATAACATTTTAATTTTCTCATGTATTTTACTAGTAGTCAATTATTTTGTTTTTCCTTGTAAGTATTTAACTTAATTTATTTTGGGTTGCACCTATTGCACATGTCTAAAACCACCCCTCGTTAGTTCCAATTTAATTGCTAATTTCTATAAACATACTCAATACATATATATTGATTCATATTTTTTATATGCGATATTGATATATATACATATATTAATATCATGTAGGATTTAGATTTGAAAATCGATCTACTAATTACAAAAAAAATAATCGAGTTATTCCAATTTCTATTTCATAACTCAAACTTTAGTTGAGTCCAGTTTATAAAATTATGAGTCGAGTCACGCCGAGTTAAATTTTTTTACGTCGAATTGAATAAAAAAATTGTATTTTTTGCTTCGAATTTTGCTCATCCTTACTGAGCAGCTAATAGATGCCATCTGGATGCAAATTGGTGTGCGAATGAGTTTTGTTTTATGAATATTTGGACCTCATTGTATGTGGTGAACTGAGCGAGCAGGTGTGGACCAGAGAGGAGCAGATGAGTATGAGGCAAAGATAAAACACAAGGAAGGTAACAGGAAGGAGGGTTGTAATATCTTTAAACCAGATGTATCGATGAAGATAAAAACCAACATTGCATCCGCTTGTTAAGATTCTGGAACGGTGGGTCCAATGGGCCACACCAGCTGCTGACTCCTTTCTCTTTCCCTCAGTGTTTCTTGTTTCATAACTAGTTAACTTTTATTTGCCAATATTGTTCCCACATCCCCAAGCCTGCTGATACGATGAGGATCCTGGATTTGTTCGTTGTTGCTTCCATGCCGATTCTGAAGGTTCTCCTGGTGACAGCACTCGGTTCATTTCTTGCCCTGGAATGTATAGATGTTCTGGGGGAGGGTGCAAGGAAACAGCTGAATAATGTAAGTCCAGATACATAGGAAATCATATTCTTAATCCCGTCAACTTCTTTTTTTACTTCTTATTGTTGTCTTTGGATCATCAGGTTGTGTTTTTCGTGTTTAATCCGGCATTGGTGTCTAGCAACTTGGCCAAAACAGTAACCTTTGAGAGCATGGTTATGTTGTGAGTTCAGTTCTGAATTCTTATCAGTTGTTTCGGGTGTTGGGTAGTTTTGGATTCAATATTTGTGTAAATACGCAGGTGGTTCATGCCAATCAATATCCTGATGACGTTTATTCTGGGCACAGCAATAGGATGGGTACTGATAAAAATTGCAAAGCCTCCTCAACATCTAAGAGGTCTCATATTGAGTTGCTGTGCAGCAGGTATATCCCAGTATATGAACTCATACTTATACAAACACCACATACGTATACACATTGGTGGATATTGACAATCCACTTGAGGAGGTCTATTTAAAATTTTTAAGGGTAAAGTACATAAATAATCACTGAACTTTGTTAAAAAAATAAAACAATAACTAAATTTTATGTTTTGAAACAAAATGATAATTAAACTTTATGTTTTGAAATAAAATGGTAACTCGACCGTTAAAGGCCGTTAATGGGTAACATTGTAATTATAAAAATTTAAATAATAACACGGTTAGTCCTCTATATTTATAGATTCAGCCAATTTAGTCATATTTCAAATAAAAACCTGTAAACTTTCAGATCATTCTCTATACTCTATTTCTGGCTTTCTGCAATTTCTCCAAGCTTTGAACTTAATTTCAATGGCTTCTTTCACACCATCATTATCCCATCTGAACAACCCTTGATATTTCAAAATTATTTCAATTTAGTCCCTCTCTAGCATCATTATCCCCTTAAATTTGATCCGGAATTCAATGGATATCAAGACTGACTTTTGGATCCTTAATTCGAAACATTTGCAACACCAGAAAAAGAAAACTATTAACATAAATCCATTAAAAATATACACCCAAATAAATCCATTAAAAATGGTGGTGGTTTATATGCGGGTAGATCAGTGACATTTTTGCAGGATCTGCTACGAATTGGAGAGTATCGTCCTGGTGCAAGCCAATTTTAGCGACAGATATAGCCATATTCACTGGGCATCTTCCATGGTCAAAATAATTTCTTCAGTTAATTTGTGGTGAAGGTTTGGTGCGAAGGAAGCCATGGAATTTAAGTTCAAAGCTTGGAGGAATTATAGAAATGGAGTATATAGAATGATTTGAAAGTTTATAGGTTTTTATTTAAAATACGATTAAATTGATTTAATCTATAAATATAGAGGACTAAACGTGTTATTATCCAAATTTTCATAATTACAACGTTACCCCATTCACGGCCTTTAACGACTAAGTTATCATTTTGTCACAAAACGTAAAATTTAATTGTCATTTTGTAATATTTAAAAGTTTAGTTACCGTTTTATTTTTTTAACAAAGTTAAGTTACATTTTTGTACTTTACCCAATTTTTAAATATTTAAGAAGCTTAAATTAAAATTTTCAAAGATTTTGAAGGTTTAATTTAAAATTTTTATAAGAATTTAGGGGTTTAATTAAAATTTTCATAAAAATTTAAACTTATTAGGAAGTTTTAAAAATTTTAAGAGGAGATTTAGTTAAAATTATTTAAAATATAATAACGATTTTAAAATTTTTGAAGGGCCATATTAAATTTTTAAAGGACTCAAAGTTTCCAAATTTTGGGGCCAAAGCCCTCACCGACTCCAATGAGCGTCTGCCCCTGTATATACATGGACATGATCACTTATGCAATCTAAAAGCTAGTATGATTTTAGGTTATTGGATGAATGTAAATTTACGATTTAGATTTTCTACCTCTCTCTTTTACCTTTTGAAGTCTCATCATTTTAACTTTTTAACCCCAATCATTAATTTGCACCTATCTAATGGTCTAAATTCCCTTAATTATTCATATAAACCCAAGTAATTATCTTTTGGGTTAATTGGAACTTAAACAGGCAACGTGGGACACATACCCTTAATCGTCGTTCCAGCAATCTGTGAGGAGAAAGGCAGTCCCTTTGGAGCTCCTGACATATGCCATACATATGGAATGGCTTATGCTTCACTTTCCATGGCGGTATAGTAATTAAATCATTTATTTTACATTATACTATGTTTAATCATCTGCTTTTGATTAATTTATGTCGTTAATTCGGCCATAGCCAAAGCCATTAACTGTCTCAAACAGCTTATCATCTGATACTTCAGATTGGAGCCGTTTACTTATGGTCCTTCGTATACAACATAGTCCGAGTTTCCTCGGCAAAGGTCAACAAAGAAGTTAACGGAGATGATTCGAGTGGAGTTATCAAGTCTAACTGCATTGGGGGTTTGCCATTGCCGACTTCACGCGATCAAGAGAATCACTCCGAAGCTCTGCTTCCTTCCAAAGATTGCTCCATCTCTTTGTATACACACGAATTGTCGTTTGCATGCGCCAAATCAAAGGGAACTGTCAAGGTTAAATGCTATATCCTATATGTGTCTTGAACCTCTCCCTTGTTGCACATTGTCAGACATTGATTTTTTTGTCTGTTTTGTTGCAGGTATCGGATTTTGACAAGGCCTGGCAGTATTTCAAGACAATTGCACGAAAACTCAATCTGAAGGCTGTGTTTGCACCTTCAACGACCGCCGCGGTATCCTCCTCAAACGCTTTAATCACTTCTTCCTGGTTGCTACAAGTACCAAACATAAATATTACAACTTGATACCGACCAACTTACCAGCTTCGTTGTTTTTCTTGCACAGTTTATCGGGTTCACTGTAGGTCTAGTTCCCCAAACTCGAAATCTAATCATCGGTGGCAATGCTCCCCTCCATGTGGTCCAAGACTCTGCTTATCTGTTGGGGTATGCATCATCTACAACTTTCCATCATTCGCTAACCAGATTATATTTACGTTAACCAGTTTCATTTTAAACGTTTGATTCACAGGGACGCCGCCATCCCCATCGTGACCCTGATAGTGGGAGGAAACCTCCTAAGAGGTAACCCGTAGCTTGACACATTATTTTATAGATCTAGTGTTTCGTGTTAGGCTTATTCACCTACTTGAAATTTCGAGTCATATTGATCAGGTTTGAAAGGACAAGGTGGCATCTGCAAGTCACTGGTAATGGGGGTGATTGTTGTTCGATATGTTATCCTCCCATTTTTGGGCATTGCCATCGTAAAGACTGCGGTCCGGTTCGGCGTGGTGCACTCAGATCCATTATACCAATTCATTCTTCTGCTACACTACGCACTCCCACCAGCAATGAATATTGGTAGGCTGCAGATTTGGTATGATATAATATTATTCAAGTATGAAGGAATATAAAGAGTTCTAATTTTGTTTGGCACAGGCACAATCACCCAATTATTTAGAGCTGGAGAGAGCGAATGCTCTGTGATAATGCTGTGGACATATGGGTTGGCCTCCATTTCACTTACACTGTGGTCGACCGTGTTCTTGTGGTTAGTGGGTTAATTAACTGTTAATTGTCCTATTATTCTCAAAGTTCCCAATAATTTTGGACCTGTAAACTTGTTATTGCAACCTAGCTAATTGTCTTACCTTGATTTCTGTAATGTACTGTAATATGTAAGACTTTAGAATATCAATTAGAATTCTACACTTTGGTCATTCTTTTTTGTAATGTATTAAATTTAGGGTGTCAATTTTTCCTGACCAAGTCGAATTGAGTTATTTTTCTTTTTGATTGGAGATTGGAGCGAGTTTTTAGTTAAAATTTTGGGATCAATTTAGATTAAATTCGTTTTGTCCGGTATATTTACTAGATTTTTTTATTTTATAATTATTTTTGTTAGTACCTGCGAATCGCCACCACGCAAACACCCAATCAACAAACCACCTGCGAACGTACTAATAGGCCATAACCGTGCGAACAACCAGCTATAACCCATCACAAACTCGACGTGCGAACATTACCCCAGACCATGTGACGATGCACGTGATGCACACCAACACTTGAGTCACGACAACTCAACTCACTAAGACATTTTCCTCCTCGACTGACACGTGTCAGCACCCCTCTCAAATCCTTTATAAGGAACTGTTCACCTTTAAACCAGAGAGAGGCTTCCACACTACTTAAGTCAGATCAAAACCCCTAGCATAAGCTCTCAACTGGACCAAGGGTCCCTCGTCTTAACCACCCGAGCAACCTCAAACCACCGTCTCCACCATCCAAATGACTGTGAACCTCCATCTCAGGGTGTTGCACAATAACGTGATCAAGAATGGTGTGATGAGCGTGGACCGAACACACGATCTTCATGTTCGAAGGGCTCTCATCTTTTTCAAAGCAATCCTCGTGGAATATCTACCCTAAAAAAGATCTACCCGTCGCCTTCTTCCAGGTCGTCCATGGCTTCTCCGGCAGTAGCTTGTTCAAAGCAGAGATTGATGGCTTGCATGTAACGACCCAAACTTTGGATTAGCGAATCGGGTCTCGAGCCCGAGTATTGGGCCCTTATGTTGGGAGCCTAATTAAGAATATTTGGATATGGGACCTTTGTGACAAAAAAGAAGAATATGCGTTATTAATTTATTTGGATTTGGATCAACCCGTAACGATACTTATGAGAATTGAGGAATTCTAGTAAATAGTTTTAGTATCGGTATGCGTGTGAGTACTGATACCCAAGGATACCGTACCAATACTCATGATCGAGTATCGATATCTGATACGCTAAATAATTAATAAAGGTAAATTAAGGGTGAACATTGATGTGTATATTAATAATTGAATTATGCCTTAATGAATGAGATAATGAGGATTAATGGAGATAATAAACGAGATTAGTTGTACTTTTCCATAATGTATCAACAACTCAGTAATGTAAAATAAATGATGTGATGATGATTAGCAACAATAGGGGGATCATTGGGATCGTGTTGCCTGCATGTAGGCATTTGATTGGTTGAGTCTTCTTGATTGATGGGATCCGAATACCCAGAGAAAGAGTGTTGCAACACCATAGTTAGAGATGTCGAATATATGTTCCCGACGTTGTGTGACACTGGGCCTCATTCGATGATACTCGAGGAGAGATGCCGAGTATAGGTGTACGTTCTCGAGGCTATGTAACACTGAGCCTTACCCAGGGAGAGTGTATGTTCCCGAGGCTATGTGACACCGGACATTACTCAGAGTGTACATTCTCGAGGTTGTGTAACATCGGGCCTCACTCAAAGTGTATGTTCTCGAGGCTATGTGACATCGGGCCTCACTCCAGGTTTGTGATAATGACATTGTGTGTTTCGCTCAAATAATCTGGTGTGATCCCGAGTATGGTTGGACCTTGTGTTGGAGTATGCCCAAAGACCAATCATGAGATGGTTGTAAAAGACATACTTATTTTATCATGTTTATTAATATAAAGCCATTATTATTTTTCAGTCTTATTCTGTGCATTTATAAATAAACTGAATTATAATAAAGACCTTAGAATAATATAGTTATTCTTGAATGTCATTAGTCGAGTATTATTGTGGGCATGGACAACAATAATATATTAAGACTAATATGTAGTTGATTGATGACAAAATATTGTCATTGATATGAAGATGTTAAAATCAATACATAAGTATGTGTTAGAGAGCGACATATTGGACTGACCCGCTGTGAGCATGTTTCTTGGATTATTATGTGACAGTCGCAACATTGCTCATAGTGATAACTACATATATGATCCTCAGACTTGAGATCATCATTATTTCAACATCGTGAGTGGCATATTTTGATGCGGTCAAACGTGTGTTGTAACTGACTACATTATAAAGACTAAAAGTGGATATGTCGCAATCTATGTAGCGGAATGTGGTTGATCAAGATATAATTATCCCTCTTACATAATAGGAGTAATATCATAGGCCACTTGATTGAGTGAGACAAGAAAATGCATGGCCATGCTCGAATAAATTGATATGAGATATCATAGTTATTCGTTTATAATAGTCTACTCAAGATATCAAGAAATATTAGATGGACTATACAAGTGTGATTATTCTATGACTTGTGTCCGATCTAGATATGAGGACAAAATGATGTAATACATGAAAAGAGTTAATCACGGAAAAGATTATGTCAAACCACAACTTCCTGTAACTTAGGTAGCAATGATGCATTGCTAGATGCCACTCATTGCTTGTAATATTAGAATTGTTCTAGATATTACTGCTAACGTTACATGAACCTACAAGGGTCACACCCTATGATTGAAACGACCAAATATCGACTAGATAGCATGTGTACAAACTTGTTGTACACGTAATAAGTAAAAACTGAAATTATTATAATTATTGTAATTATAGATAATCTTGTTTATATATTTTTTAATACTAGATAATTATTGTAATTATCAAATACTATTAATATATATATATATATCTAAAGAAACCTAATTAAAGTAGAATCAGATTCTACATATTCAATTTTTCCCGACCAAGTCAAATTGAGTTATTTTTCGTTTTGATTGGAGATTGTTGCGAGTTTTTAGTTAAAATTTTGGGATCAATTTAGATTAAATTCGTTTTGTCCCGGTATATTTACTAGATTTCTTTTATTTTATAATTATTCTTATTAGTACCTACGAACCGCCACCACGCGAGCACCCAATCAACAAACCACCTACGAACGTACTAACAAGCCATAACCGTGCGAACAACCAGCTATAACCCATCACGAACCCGATGTGCGAACATTACTTCGGACCACGTGACAATGCACGCGATCCACATCGACACCTGAGTCACGACAACTCAACTCACTAAGACACTTTCCTTCTCGACTAACACGTGTCCGCACCCCTCTCAAATCCTTTATAAAGAACCGTTCACCTCTAAACCAGAGAGAGGCTTCCACACTACTTCTTAAGTCAGATCAAAACCCCTAGCATAAGCTCTCAAGTGGACCAAGGTCCCTCATCTTGACCACCCAAGCAACCTCAAACCACCATCTCCACCATCCAGATGACTATGAACCTCCATCCTAGGGTGTTGCACAATAACGCGATAAACAATTTTTTATTGAAAATTTAATATTTTTGTTAATTTTTCCAAGTAGGAATAGATTTAGTCGAATTATTTTACTAAAATATCGATGTCGGATCAAGGTGATTAAAAACTCGCTTTAATGTATGGTAACCGGTAAGAGTTCAAAATATTGATTAAAATTTTACACATTAGTTACTTTTTTTATATAATGAATTGAAACTTGTTGTTTGGCCTAGTTACGACTTACGAGCATAAGTTCTCTCCTTTAACTTAAATTGAGAGTTTAAACCATGAAATTAACAGTGAGTTTGTATGTAAAAAATAAATCTTTCTAATATTTATATCACCCTCCGAAGTGAATTGAACAATATTGTAAATTCCTTTTTGATAACAAACGGGGCAACTGGTATCGACATGAAATTTACTACACTGATCAGACTTATTAGTTTTGAGCTTTAGAGTTTAAAATTATTTTAATTTTTTTTAAATAGAATATTTATTTCATTTATACAAGAAACAATAATTCAAAAAAATTAATTTAGGATTTTCTGAGCCTCACACAATCGAGTATTATCTATGTCATTTTTATCTGTACATTTCTTCCGAGTCCTAATTTGCACTATTTTTTGTACAGAACGTAAAATGATAGACAAAGCTCTAGCTAAACTCTGAAACTGTCTCAAGTTCCGTTATTACTAAGGACAAAGCCATAATTTAGGGTTTAGATGGCAAAACATAAATGTTTAAAAGTGTATGATAAATTAAAAATATAAATTAATTTTTAAAGAAATTTATACAAGAAAATCTGTCACCAGTTGTTACCAAATACAGTAAATAAAAGCATTCGAAACAATTTTAAGAATATAAATAATAAAAGATTTACCCCTTAATTGAGTGCACGCTCAACACAACTCGTCCTCCCAGTAAAGGGGAAAATTATTAGATGAGTCCAGCTCACCACGTTATCTATGGTCTCATCTAATAAAATTTTTTCATCTTATTTTTTTCTAAGGTGAATCTTCACCTCTTTCCTATATGTCGTAATATGGGAAAAATTATTAGATGAGCTTGGTTCACCACGTTGTCTATTGTCTCATCTGATAAAAAATTTTATCTCATTTTTTATAAGGTGAATCTTCACCTCTTTCCAACATATAACTAAAGAGTAGGTAGTTACTTGTAAATTATACTGAAATGAGTGAATCTTATTGGATAGACCATAAATAACGTAATAAGCCATATCCATCTAATAATTTCTCGTAATATAGATTCCCAAATATCCATAGAGAACAAACAATCAACAAAAAGATGATTCATACTCTCACAACTTGCTAAGCCTACAACGATCATCATCAGCCATTCTCCTCCTCAACAACTTATCTCTGGTCGGCAACATATCCAGTACAACCATCCACGTTATAATTGCATGTTTTGGTATGTGAAGAGGAAATCATACTAATTTGTGTTAAAGAATCTTAGTAATACAACTATCACAAATAACTACTCAAAACACACAAAAAAAACTTATAAACCATGAAAATGTCATAACAAAACAACTCAACCAAAATAAAATTGTTGCTTCACACATCAATCGTTCACATTTCATTATGAAAACACAAAATTAAAAAATGCATGAATTGAATCGTTTTATCGGTTAGTATAAACTCTAATAACACATCAAAATGGATGGTTTGAATATTTCATATTTTTATTAAGAATAAAAATTATTTTCTTTTTTAATTATTTTAAAACTTTGCTTTGTTTAATCCTATTTTACTTTTTATAGTTATAACAATATTTTTAGGGTAAACTACTCAAATGACCACTCAACTGTGGGGTTGGTCTCGATTTAACCGCTATAATTTTAATTGTGGCAATATAACTACTCAAATATGTAAGTAGTCCCAATGTGACCACCTGCCGTTAAAATCTAACGGAGGAAATGTCGTGGTAGTTAGTAAAAATGTGTATAATTACACATTTGGTCCTCGTTATGTATATATTCTATCAATTTGGTCCTAAAAATAAATTTAAACATTCAATTAGATGGTGACATATGTCATCACTTTATTAGAGGATTTTAATTATTTATATTTTATTTAATAAATCCAACAACAACTTTACACTAGTGTGGTTAGAACCCGGGCAAGCATGTAATGAATGCTATGTGTCACGTCTAAGAAGGGGCGGGGATATTAATCCCACATCGGAAAGAAAAAATGAGGTATTGGAATATATAAACGGTGGCACTGCACTCCTATGAGACATATCTTTTGGGAATAGGGCAATGGCCTCATGACATATGGCTTTACCACTAGGCCAAGTTTACTTTTGTGATATGGATTGCAAAATATAGTGTATGTCTTAATATGCAGTTAATGCCAGGAAAAAATAAAATAAATATGGATTAAGAAAACTCGAACATAAATACATAAAAATAGTTAAATCACTGAAATAAATCTATTAATTAAAAAAACATTGATAATATTTTTATATATTTTTAAATTATTGTTAATACATGATTTAAAATAAAAATAGTTTTAAGATTTTTATATTTTTAAACTAAATTTAATATATTTATTCTTTTCTACTTTTATTTCTATAATTTCACATATATAATGATTGAAATATTTTTTTTAACTCTGTAACACCTAAAGAAAAAGGATTGCAAGTGTGGAGGTTCGAACATATGCCCTTCAATGTGGTAAACCTCACCCTTAACCGTTTGGGCTAAGGCAATGCATGGCTTTAAATTATGCCTTTTTAATTTTAATCCATGTTTTTAGGTCAAATCCTATATTAAATAAAAATTTGACTTTTCAGCTGCCGAAAAATTTTAATCGGGCATGGAGATGAGGACTCTAGAATATTCTCTCAAAATATCTCTTTCCCCAAATCTCGTCGACCTCCGATCTCCTGCATCGTCGCGCTGTGTGAGTCACTGTCGGCACCACTGTGATTTCATTGCCTCACCGCAACCAAAGCATAGGCGGCCACTCGCTGGTACATCGTGTCATTTTTCGAGGAGAACCGTTTGAAGCATTGTCAATTTCCACCCTCTGATCTTTGCTGATTCCGACCGCCTCCAACATCAGTGGGTGACACCGCCTATGTAGCCAGACTCCTTGTGTCGTGGAGAGCAAAACTCAACTGGCCGATCGTCATTCCGACATCGGCAAGGGATTTGTCAGAGTTGCGTAAAACCCTTTGGTTTTCCTCCGATTTGGATAAGTTTCGATAAGCTTTGGTTTGGATAAGTTTCGAAAATCTGGCCAAGTGCATTTTCAAGCCGTGTGTGGGCCTCACGCGTAGGCCAAGGCGATTTTCGGCCGCCGTGACCAGTTCTTCCTTAAACCAATTCAGTCAGACCCGGTCTAGCTCGAACCCGAATCGATTCAACTTGACCCGGACTGATCTGACATGAATCGAACCAATCTGACCCAACCCAAACCGATTTGACCTGACCCAAATTTGACCTGACCTAGTTTACCCAACCCGAACCTGTTTGACCCGACCTGATCCGAGTTAACTCAGTTGACCAAGTCAACTCATCCTAGTCAATTCAGTGACCTATTAACTGTTGACTTAAAGTCAGCCTGACGTCAGCATTGAACGTTAACCAGACGTCAGCGTTGATCGTTGATCTGCCCGTTGACTTTGACCAAAAAGTTAAATTTTCCGAAAACCTCCATTTTACATTTTTCAACGTCCTGAGTCCATTTTTGAAGTCTGTTTTGCGAAATTCTAACCTAAAAGCCTCCAAATTTGATTTTAAACTCGAGTTTATATATGTATTTAATTATTTAGTTAAGGGCAATGTGAATAAGGACTAAAATTGGATTATGTTAATAGAAGGTATTCACGTGTCTTTGTATCTGAGGTATCGAGGAATATCGAATTTAAGCTCGGGAGTGATTGACTGGAGTATCATGGATCGACCAATGTAGCTCAGAACTGAGGTAATACATTACTACCCCTTGCATGCTTTATGAAACATGTGAGTACTTGGTTAATGTATGCATGAATATGGGTAAGAGTACTGTTAAGTCGACTTAAGTCAAATCGATTAGGAAAAATAAGAATAGTAATCTGAATAAGATCGTACTATCTGAATGTGAGATTAATAAATTGAAAAGTTTTTTAGTGAAATAAATTGTGAATAAGGCTATAAATCTCCAAATTTGACTAATAGTGTTGAAGGATTTAGTGCCTGAAATAATCGATTATATAGTTGTAAAATACCCTTGAGGTGAAAGAATGACCATAATACCCTGTTGATGAATATCGATCTAGAAATCTACATTTATTCTAGTAAACAATTGATTCATCTGGAAACCTCGATGTACTTGAAAAGATATGGTAACAAGAATTAAGCCTCTGAGAGTGATATCTACTTGGATTCAACCGAAATTTTAGAATAAATCTCTGATGACAAATTTATAGGAAACTCTTGGTATGATCGGATTAATCAAACTGTCAAAAATTACGGAGTTGATTATAATGGCTGAAATGAGTAAAAGAATTAGAAATACTAATACTGTTGAATTGGCAAATGACCAAAATATCCTCGAGCATTGGAATTTTTAAATTAACTAAAATGACAGATATGCCCCTGAGTTCTAAAATAAATAGATAGTGGAAAAAGAAAAAGGACCGAAATGATCGAAAAGATTAGAAATACCGATAGGTATGAATTGGCTAAAATGACTAAGATACCCTCGAACACTAAAATTTCTAAATTAACTAAATTAAGGACATAACCTGGAGATTAAAATGATTAAGTGGTTTAAAATGATCGAATAAACGTGAATGACTGCACTTTAGTAATTGGAATATCCTCATGACTTGAGATAAGTGGTTGAAATCCTGAATTTCTGATAGAATGTAAATGATTGTAATGCCCTAAGGGTTTGAAGCTTGGCTTATATATGTTAGTCATTTCTTTATATTGTATAATAATGGAAGAATACTACATAAATACACATTCAACCATTTGAGGCTCGTTCTAGGATAGCATGTGTCGTGATCTGTTCAGATATACAACGCAACTAGAACTAAATATTGAACATATGTCAATTTGAATCCTGAAAGTAAAGCATTGATGATATGTGTTTAGTGAATTGGTCTTGGAAGTCTGGCAAGCCGTCTGCAATTTTCAGCACAACATGTCACTGACTTACCCTATTGGGGTTAAATTACAAAATTACCCCTAAGTGTTAAAATAACCAAAATGCCCTTATGAGCAAAATTGATAGGAACCCTCCTAATATATCTGGAATTTTGATTGAACCTGATCTATCTAACTTTCCAAAATATTTCCTAATATATCTAAATTCTTACATGATCATGATATATCAAAAATTCTGAATGATCTTGAGGTATAATTCATGTATACCTGGATGAAGTCGATATATATCGAATTCTTTTGAATAAGGTTTTTGATTCTAAAATTAGTCTAGAATGGATTATACTTCAAAGTCTCATTTATGTGTTTATCAATGACCTCTAAGTAATAAATTTATTCCATTTAGTGTGTTTCAAGTGCACGTGAATATTCTCTCTGATTTAAACCCAATAATGTCTTGACCTGAATTATGACATTCATCTGTCTGAAACAAATTTCTTTATCTGATCTAAAAAACATGCTCTATGGTTACCGTTTTACTGAAAATAGTTACTTGTCTTATATTTACTGCTACTATTAACTATTGTAGTTACTGCTGCTACTGACTACTGTAATTACTACTTTGACTATTTTTGCTATGGTACTTGGGATAGAGTATGAAGTCACTGCAGGTTCAGCCCTGATTTGGCTGGTGATTCCTACTGTATCAGGTTCATATACTTAGGCTAGGGTGATTCCTACTATTTCAGGTTCCTATGCTTCTGCTAGGGTGATTCCTATTGGACCAAAGGTATCCCCTTAGGATGGCACCTACACCCAATGGGCCTAGGTTAATGCCCTTTATTGATGCAGTTCTGGGGAACTGCATACTGGAGTTCGGTTAGAGAGTAGTTAGGTTATAAATAAAATCTTCTTGCCTCTTTTAAATCTACCCTATTGAATTAATTTACCACTATTTGAAACTCTATGTATGGATCCTATATGAACTCGATGAAACACACCAAACTCTCGAGATCAACTTTCATAAACTATTTCTCTCCTGATTTCTTTGGACTATAGGCTTCTCGCCTAATACTTGAGTGGTCAAAGAAAGAACAACTCTGTTACCCTTAGATAAACCGCTTTATTGAAATGTCGAATTAAAAATTAGGCCCCATTGTTGCCAGGAACACCATGGCAGCTTTATGCTTTGTCATATACTTGCATGTGCTTACAACATCTTTTGGTAGTTCTGTATTACTGAGTTTTTCCAAGCTCACGTTGTTTTTACCATCGCAGGTTCTAAAGGATTGAACATGATCAAATATCGACATCGGTATGGGAGTTCTTTCGGCACTGCTTGCGGAGTACAATACTCGTGTAATTAGGGGGCATGTATGTCACGTCTTGTTTTTATATCAGAGTCTGAAACTTGTATTGTAACTTGAAGCATGATTTTTGTTTATTGTTCGAATGATTTTTGGAACTTATGTTTTAATTCAGAATTTGTTTTATGACATTGAATGTTTGACAATTTTGTTTATTTGAAATTTTACTGTGGGTCGCTCTTGTGACCCTAATGTGGCACCTTAGATCGGATCGGGTTACCCTATCGATCTAAGGGGTTACAAACTTAATTAATAATTTTAATATTTATTAAAAATATTTAATTAAATTATTATATATGTGAATTATATTAAAATTTCAAAATTTTAAAATTATATCAAATCATTTGAATTATGTTCGTGAGTTTAAATTCATTAAATGAATTTTAATATAATTTTAAATTTTTTATTTTTAATATAATTTCACATATATAACAATTTAATTAATTTTTTTAATAAAAACAATTCAATGATTATATATGTGAAACTATACAAAATAACTTAATTAAATAATTTAATTAAAATTTTTAATAAAAAATAATTCAATGATTATATATGTGAAATTATACAAAAATAACTTAATTAAATAATTTAATTAACAACTTTTAATAAAAAAATAAAATTATTAATTAAGTTAGAAAAATCATTTAATGATTATATATGTGAAATTATACAAAATAATTGTGGAAAGAAAAAATATATTAAATTTAGTTTAAAAATACAAGTGTGTCAACTTTAATTTAATTAATAGATTTATTTCGGTAGTTTAGATGTTTTATACATCCCAAATGCATGATGTTCTAGTCCTAACATTAATTGCATATTAGGACATATACTATATTTTACAATTCATATCACAAAAGCAAATTTGGCCCACTGGTAAAGTCACAACATTCATTCCATGCTTGTCCACGTCATTGCCAAGTTGTTGTTGGATTTTATTTTCCTCCTACAATCAGGTGGTGACACATGTCACCACCTGATTGAATGTTTAATTTATTTTATTAAATTAAAATTAAGATCAAATTGATAGAATATATAGTAACGAGGACCAAATATATAATTATACAAATTTTTACTAACAGCCACACCACTCCCTCCGTTAGGTTTTAACGGCAAGTGATCACATTGAGACTACTTATATAATTGAGTGGTCATAATGCTGCAATTAAAATTATAGTGGTCAAATTGAGACCAATCCTATAGTTGAGTGGTCATTTGAGTAGTTTAAGTTATTTTTTAATAATTGTATTTGAATTTAATTATTGATTAATTATTTGTTCGTTTCTATTTAAAAAAAAACTATATATCAAATATATTTTCATTTCTAAATACAAGTTTTCATTTATATTAATCAAACATGATTTTTGTTCTTTAAAAACTGAAAATAAAAATTGTTCTATGAGAAATAAAAAAAATATTATCAAATATTCGAGTGACTGAAGTTCAAGTAACTACTTTCGAAGTAACTAAAAGAAAAGCAATTACTGGGAGCAAACTCAAGCGAATATAAAATACATAGATATAAGTTATGCCTTGAAATAAAAAACAATTTTGAGCCGGCTTTGTCTATGAACAAAGAAACTATAAGTAATACAACTATAAATCTTATGAGATTTCGATTTTAGCTCAAGATGAATGTTGGAGGCATGCTTAATACATGCAAGTTAGACAAAGAGCGGAGTTTTCGGTGACGGACGGATAAAAAATAAAAAATAAAAAATAAAAAATAAAAAATTATTTTCTAAAGCTAAACGAACTTTATATTAGCTACTTAAACCCGAATTTTTTTAAAAATAATAGTAACATTTTCATTCCTAATACATCAATGACGAAATCCATAGACTTCTGGGCCTGCAAGCTCAAGCCTTCTTTGCAATTGGATTCCCGGATGAAGATCGATCTGACCATTCTCTTCTTTTAGACTTTTCCAAAAAGTTATGCTTCTAGAAAAACTAAGCGAAAAGGAAACGGAAACCTAAGACCCGCGACTGCGGCTGCGGTGGCGGTTGCAGTCTGCACTGCTCGGGAATAAATGGGGAGGAAAATGGAATGGGCAGGCAGGGAGAAGCACATGGCAGGAATACCAAGGAAGATGGTGTTTCTGGCGGTGGGGGCATTCGCCAAGGCTGTAGCAACTCTTCTCAACACCACCTCCGTTCATAATGCCGATACGCTCCTTCGTCTTGTCCGCTCTCGACCCCCTGGCATTCCACTTCTCACCGTCAGCAATCACATGTCTACGTGGGTGCACCCACCCTTACATCCCTCTCTCTCTTTTTTCTTCCCTTTGTTGAACTTATTAGATTCTTCAATTATTTTACGAATGTGATTTCATTTTATTCTCTAATATGGATTAACAATCGTATTGTCATCTGCTCTGCTTTTGTCTGCAGCTTGGATGATCCACTTCTTTGGGGGTTCAAAGGCTTCCCCTCGGTGGATTCCAAATTGGCACGCTGGGCACTTGCTGCTGAAGACATTTGTTTTAAGAATTCTTTTCTCACTTATTTTTTTAGACTCGGTATGCCTTCTTTCCCACCTGTACTGCCACTCTTCTACTTGCCTATCACTAACATTTTAGTTGGATTCTGCTTTTAGCTTTCACTTAACAAGTATTATTAAATTTACAGATAAACATACATCTTATTTTCAAGAATATTATTTAGATTCAAAAGTTACTATTTAGGGTCGAAAAGTAAGTTAGCGTAAGCTAAGAAAGACAACAATGCAGGTTCTTTGTCTACCACCACACTGCAGATTAGTGAGTGCTCAGTTCACTTCCACAACAGTCGAGTTTTACAGGCTTTGGTCAAAAGATGTGGGTTTGATTTACTCTTTCATGACCATGGGTATGATCTTGCTCAAAATATAACCATTTCAAGCCCTTGCACATAAAGTCTGTTGTCTTACTGTGTTTAACAATCATGCTTGCACATAATGGTTACTTGTCTTACGTATTGTTGGAAATTCCTTTTGAATTGTGAGTTTTCTTCATTAATGAAGAAATCTTCGGTCAGCTTGGTTTGATTTTTGAAAGCCCAGATAGTTTTAAAGTAAGGGTTTGCCTCTGAAATAGTAAATTGTGCAGGTAAATGCATACCTATTACAAGGGGTGGTGGAATTTATCAGGAACACATGAATGAAGCTCTTCAATGCTTAGACAATGGATCCTGGGTATTTCACTTAAATTTATACTATTGTTATTTTGAAATTTTGTTAAGTCTTGTTATATCATGATATTGTTGGATTTTCTGAGCTGTTTAATAGTTGAGATCAGAAGAAGGTATAGAGCCTTTTCTCAAGGAAATAAATGAAGACAAAATTAACATTAAAAGGAACTGAGCCCATAGAGAAAGGATATAGCTTGAAGTGATGAATGGTATAGGCCGTATGGCTATGTACATTTGTTTAGTTGAAGACAAGGGGACCTTATTTAGTGTTACACTGGAGTTTGTTTAGAACGTTGGTTTTGGTTTTCTAGATCTGGCAGTGCAACAAACCAGCTGCTAAGGATGTAACTTCAATTTTCTGACAATCAATATGACCTGCTGCCTATTTAGTATTTTTTACTATATCTCCTTCTGAAGGTAGTTTTAACTTTTAAGCATATAAGTAGTTGTTGATGTTGTATGAGTGTAAGCTGTTACATTTTGGGTATACTACTGAACTAGTATTAGGCAGTAGTACCTGTTGGAAGATATAAAATATTATATCAGATCTAAGCATTTGAAAATGATAACTTCTTAGTGATTGAATGTGGTATTTTTGATGGCTTACAGATGTGGTTGAAGGTTGGATTCCATATGTGGTTTGAACTTTGATTGACTTTGTTGTTGTGTGCATCCTTGAACTAAACTATGTTTAAGACCAGCAAACTCCTAAGATATCAAGAATTGCTTGAGCTTTTGTATTTTCATTGATGAATAAACTAAGTTGTTTGAAGAATTTTTTTTGTTGCTGTAATGAGATTCCTTTCTTAAATATGGCTACTTTGTGGCTTTAAGCTTCCTAATTTTTCTGTTATTAACTGGCAGCTACATACATTTCCTGAAGGTAAAGTATGCCAAGAAGATGCACCAATAAGACAATTAAAATGGGGAACTGCTAGTCTGATTGTTCGTTCCCATGTGACTCCTATAGTTCTTCCTATGGTTCATGGTGGTTTTCAAGAGGTTAGATATCTTTCGTAAGTTGATCTTTGTCTTCCAGATTCAGTTTCCTCCGAGTGAATTCTGTTTGTGGAGCTTATAGAGTTAATTTCCTGGGTCTCTAGACATTTCTTTCTTTCTCATAAACTCTTTTTACGCTTGAAAACGATGTCTTTGCCTAATCTTATTGAGGGACATTGGTTGTTGGACCTTGATTGTGAATATTCTGCATGATGAATCGCCTGTGATATCTGATATTCTGATCTACATAGGCCACTTTGACCAAAATCCTCTTAGAAAATCGGTTTCCCAATTTGGGTCCTGTTTTGATGCAGTAGTAGCATGCACTGAAAGATTCATTGTAACACTATTAGTTTAAAGGATTAATTTCCTTGATCTTTAGACCCTTCTTTCATTCTCATGAAATTCTTTTGCGCATTAAAAGGATACGTCTTTTACTTAATCTATTGATATCTTACTATAGTTGTGATCAAAATTAAATTTACTGTTGAAGTATGACTTGAAGATTAAAGGATTTGATTGAAACATTAGTAGGTGAACAATGAGATATTAATTACAAGGGATAAATTTCAACATTACTTGTGAACTTTTGTCCAATATGCAAGGTCATACATGATCTTTGATTTTGTGTAATTTTATACATGAAAATTTGATTTGATTCTATTTTAACAATCCTATGACACCATTTTATATTTACATATTGCATACACAAATAATTACATTGATCTAATATGAAAATAAATGGATGTATTTATTTATTTTAATGTGTACGATTGAATCAAAAATCAAATTTTCATGTTTACGTTTGAACTACAACAAAGTGTCGTGTATAATTGCACCAAATAAAAGCACATTTATAAAATTGTGTATCTGATCAAAGCTCTTGGGTAAATTTGAGGTTTACCTCTTATTAAAATAAACCAAAGTTTATTTTTCACCCTCTTCCCATTTCACGCCACTGCTTCATTTTTACGTATTGACTCTGTGGCATAGGGCCTAAAATTGTTGATTGAAAGTTCCTTGTTGGTGTTCTTGACTACTGTTGTTATTGTTCTTGTTTTCGGAAAATCGCACTACTGAATACAATAATTAACTTGTTCTGACAGTTGGAATCCTAGCAATGATTAACTACTATGAAACATTCTCTATGCTACAGCTAGACTGTCTAAGCCAGTCCATATGCCAAAATCAGTACAGTTTAAAGACATGGTTAGTGGCTGTGCATTTTATTCAATAATGGTGCATGTCAGTAGAAAGAGAACTGTGGATGGTTTCTTTTACATGCAATAGTTAGACTAATAAGCAGAAGCATGGAACTTTTGGTATTCTTGTATCGGCTCTTTGAAACTTGGATTGCATTGCGTGTTGAAATAAATTCCAATTTAATTTTGATTTACTGATTGGTTGTTCGGTTTTGGTTGGTGGTCTCCAACAGGTGATGCCGGAGAAGTATTTTCTCGACAGAAGGCCTCTGTTTCCGTTATGCAATAGGAAAATAAGAATTGTGATTGGAGAGCCTCTGGAATTTGATATTCATAAAATGATGCAGTCTGCAATTTCAAAGTCTCGTGATGATCCCGTATTTTCTTCAACAGAAACAACATCGAGAAGATGGCCTGTTATTTCCCCTCATGGATTGGATTTGGATGAAGCAGCACAGAGATGCCTCTACTCAACTATTTCAGAACAAATACAAACTGCCATGGAGAAGTTACGAAGCTTGGGTAAAACTTTCTTAAAGTAAGCTTTCTAAAACACTTTTCAATAATGATGAATAATAAAAACACTACCAGAGCTTAGGTACAACAATAGCTCGGGGGGGGCCATCCCCTTGTGAATTCTAGGTAGGGTAGATGTTATTTAGATGGAGGGTTCTTTTTTTAGGTCCATGGTTACTTATGTGTTTTTGGTGCCACAATGGAAACTTTGCGGATTTATTTTCTTAATCATAAATTTCGGTTCACTGCTTGGGTAAGTTTTGTTTATCTGGTATGCAACATAAAGAAGGAAAGAAGAGCCGGCAAGGGCAGGGCCCGGCCGGCCACCATTATCAAATTGCATTGACTGTTTCAGTTTTGATGGATATTTATGGCACGAAACTGACAAGTGCAAGCAAAACATGGAATTTGATTAAAGGAAGTTTATTAGTTTGCTTGTCAATTGTCATAGTCGAAGTAGACCATCCTATCTTGGATTACTTGCATTGCATTGCATTGCATTTTCCTTTATTGTGTATTATTATATGAACATATTAATTGTACCTGCTGCAAATGCCCAAGCCATGTGCCTAACAATGGCCAAGCGCAACATTACGCTCTGCTCTCTTTGTCGTGTCTGTCTGCACGTCCTTGTCCCTTGCATTTTGCATTTGTAAGTTGTTTGGTTCTGCTTTTAGTCCTTGTACTATCTGCTCATTTGAAATCTAGTCCTATATTTAGTTTTGGGAATTTAGTCTTTTTTGCTCTGAAAAATTATTTATGAATCTTGGTCACCACATCATCCACGACCCCCATCTACTTCACTTTTCTCTCCCCGTCATCTTTTTCATTGGCAGTTATTTGGAAGTTTTATTATCATCACTTTGGCAAGATTTATAAGTTTTAATTTGTTTATATTGACCCAAAAATAGTGAAATGGGTATTTATAAGTTTAGTGCTATAATTGAACAAATTGAATGTTCAATGTTATAAACGATATAACACCTAAAGTTTAGTGATATCTTATGTAATTTGCCCCAACTAAAAATAATATTGAACGAGATGTAAGATTAATGATTAGTTTGATCGATTAGTGTATTTGAATTTGGACTTGGACAAACGCTCCCTGCAATTTGTATATAATTTCTTACCTTATATCTATTGTTTTTGCCAAACAAAATATTTTATTTTTAATAAATATTGTGATTATTATGACAAATAAGTGTAAGCATGGTATCCTCTATATGAGTTTGCAATTGTTTAATAATATGTTTTTATTAATTTGGTGAACAGAAGGAAAAATAAAACAAATATAATCTTACATGGTCATATATATATATATATATTAAATAGTAAAATTTTACTAAATTTTATGAATCTTATCATATAAATGTTATATAGAAATGAAGTAGTAAATTATTTTGTTAATAAAGTAAACAAAAATATAGAAAATATACTTATAAAGTTCATACAACTAATTCTTAATATCTCTATCAATATATCTGCTTTGTTGGCCCATTTCATTGGGGAGTATAACTTTGTATCATCACGTTGCTTCAAATATAAGTTATTGTAAAAATCTACCTTCCCAGTCAATTCTTCTATATTGTCCTCAACCCTCTTTGCACTGTATTTTTTCCTCGATTCCACATAGTTTTGCCCTAATTGTTCAAATCGACCTGCATCATACACCTGACTTTAGTAGATAAGCCTTTCTGCATACAAAAGCCTCAAACTCGAGATTTGTGTAAGCGATACTAAACTGTTTACCATTTGGATCAATTTTGTTGGTAATTTTTCTATTAACATATACTTTTTAAAATATAAATATATATTTATGGTTATATTTTTACGCAAGATGTGTAAAATTAATTACATAATCCTTCAAATTTAAATTTTATATTTTTAATATTAAAATCCGAAATCTTAAACCTTAAATTCTAACTTCTAAACTTAAACCATTAATCATGAATCCTAAACCAAACCCATAAACCCTAAATAGACAAGCTTTATTCTACACTCATGTACCAAATAATTTTCATAGAATTATTAAAAAAAATTGATATACATGTGCAAACTTTAATTTACACAATTTTGTCTATTTTAAGAACTAATAGTTCAGCTTATAGTTTAAGAATTATAACTCATGTTCATAGTTTAAGATTTAGGGGTTATAATTTAAGGATTATGACCAAAGATTTAATTTTTTCAATTTAAATAGAAATAATGTATTTTTTATCCAACTTTTGTATTAAATAGTAGGGTAAACTAAACGGGAGACCACCGATCTTTAGGGTTGGTGTCGAAATGACCACTCAACCATTGATATGGGCCACCAGCCGTTAAAACCTAACGGAGAGGCTGACGTGACAGTTAAAAGAAAATTGTATAATTATGCATTTAGTCCCCGTTATTTACACATTTAATCAATTTGGTCCTATTTTTAATTTAATAAAATAAATTGATTATTACCTTATTGGAGGGATTTATTTATTTTTATTTAATTAATCTTTTTATATATGTTTTGTACCGTTTTGATGCCCAAAAAAATGAAGGGGAAAAATGGCATCAAGGGAATTCGAACATAGTACCTTGTATTGTAAGGTAGTGTATGCTTGCCACTGGAACAAGCATATTTTTATGATATAAAATACAATATTTAATATACATGGTATACAATTGTTAATGCTTGGAAAAAAGAAGGAAATGTGTAAATAACGGGGACTAAATGCGTAAATATACAATTTTCTTTTAATTGCCACGTCAGCCTCTCCGTTAGGTTTTAACGGCTGGTGGCTATATTAGAACTATATCAATAGTTGAGTGGTCATTTTGACAAAATTAAAAGATCTATGGTCATTTCAACACAAACCCTAAAGATCGGTGGTCTCCCGTATAATTTACCCTAAATAATAACCCATACTTATTTTTAGTAAGATGAATAATGTAAAACCAAAATATTGACATAATGACCTTTTTGCCCCATCAATTTTATCAGTTTGATTATTTTAATCTTTAAATTTTATACTGCGTTCCTTTTTTACTTTAAAACTTTTACTTTTTTATCAAATTGACCGAAAATACGACAAAAACAGTAATAATATTTTCAAGCTAAGACAAAAGATTTTGTCATTTTTATTATTACTTCATCAAAAAAATTCAAAATTTCTAAAAAAATAACTAATTTAACATTCCTGAAATGTTGCCATTAACTTTATTTTTTTTTAATTTTTGTATTTTTGATGTTTTTTTGACGGTGTAGTTGGAAAAGATAGAATGAATGAGGCCAACATTTCATTAGAGGATATAATAGCTTACCATCCCACATGTTTGGGTTAATTTGTTAAAAAAAAAAATTCAAGACCCAAGAAGAATGTAATAAAAGTCTAAGGTCTTAAATAACTAAATTGATAAAGTTAAAAGTGCCAAAAAGATCATTCTACCTTTATTTATTTATTTTCAAGCTTTTTTAGTTTCGTTTTGGTGATGGATAGATATTTAATCTAATGTTTATTTCACACGAACACGAGTGATTCATAAAAGCATCCCAATTTCCAAACAAAATAGATATTCTTAATTTAAAATTAAACGAGTCTACGATACAACACTTTAAATGTAATTAAAAATTGTACGATTTAAATATTTAAAAACTTAAAATATTAGTATATAATTAAAATGTTATAAAAAATATAACATTTTAAATTGAAAGTAGCTCGAAATCAAATCCTCATAATATTATATTTTTTATAAAATTTTAATTGTGTTGTAATATTTTAGGTGGTCGATTTTCACCCTACGTAAGATGTCAGCACAGCAGAATCACCATGTATAAATATCTATTTTAATGTTTATTTTACACGAAGATGAGTGATTCATAAGAGCATCCCAATTTCCAAACAAACAGATTTTTTTTTAATTTGAAATTTGATTTTTCGGGACGGCAGCGGCAAAAAATGAGATTTTGGTTTGCTTCTACACCCATTCAAAGGGGTTGATTGTTAGCAGATTTACGGCTGTTTATATTTATTTATCCATTTATATATTATAATTGTCCATTTGTAACACTCTCTCGACTCCCACCCTTCTCCTCCCTTTCTTCTTCCTCCTCCTTCTCCGGCCTCCTCTGCTCAGGCCCCAGCTCACTACGGTGCTGCTCGCCGATAGATCTCTCTCTCTTAATCTGTTGTCTGCTCCTTGCCATCCGGCTGCATTGCCATTGACTGGTATCCTTCTTTCCCTTCTCCCTATTCCACCCATTATGATTCCGAGAATTTCTTCAATCGATCCAAGAGTTCGTTGTCCTGTTTAAGCTATTACTGCAGTGGGAGCTCGCCGATTCCACATATGATTGCTCTCATTTATATGCACTTCTTATGAGTGGATCTCCGATTTTTTTTCCTATCTTTTAGCTAATTTTCATCCGGTTTCTCGTTTTTTCAGCGGACTATTGCTGATTTGGGAAAATATTATGGTTCGGCTTGATTAGTGTAATCCCTACTCTGAAGTCTAACTTTTTTTTTGTAGCGCTTATATAATTGAGGAGCACAAAGGAAGGAGCAGAGCATCCTTGGTTTTAGTGGGGGCAGATTCCCGTCAAATATCCATTGACTGGCTGCCGTCTATGAGCCAAAGTATGAGAGCAAGTAGGTCTTCCTTTAGCTCTAGCAATGGGCATGATGAGATTCCTTATTCCAGCGCTGCCTCTGTTTCGAATGGGGACGATTACGACAGTGATGGCTCCAACTTCGCTCCTCCGTAAGTTTCCCCTCATGTATACCTTCCTCTTTAGTAGTAGTTTATACCGAACAAAATAGGACAATCAAGCAATTTATGGGGGTTAGATTTTGACCTTTTTATCTTCAATATTAGTCATGTTTCGGTTTATCTTCAATATTCTATGCTTGTGAGAAATATTTTTCAGTTCTAACTGTTTTCGTTCTGCTTCTTGTTTAAAACAGTACACCAAGTACATTGTCTTTGTCAATGCCTCCGGAACTTGCTGGTGCAATACCCCTGATTGATAGATTTCAGGTGAGCAGCTGCATCTTCTATTGATAAACATATTTTGCAATACGAAGGCAGCACATTCTTTTGATTACGCATGAAAAACATGACCAGATTTCATCTCGGGCAGATAATTATTATTAATACCTTTTTGAAATTCTAATTTACAATCAACTGTGTAGGTGGAGGCATTCTTAAGAATGATGCAGAAACAGATTAATTCTTCTGGAAAGCGTAGTATTTTCTCTAAAAAGTCTGTAACCACTCAAGTTCGAGAAAAATTTACTTTCGAGGATATGTTGTCTTTCCAAAAGGTAACAATATGCTATTTTTCAACAAAATATTTCTGTAGACCTGGATATCTAGCTTAAAAGGATTTACTATTTCAGGATCCTATTCCAACTTCGCTACTTAAAATAAATAGTGATCTAGTGAGCCGAGCAACGAAAATGTTCCATATGATTTTGAAGTACATGGGAGTTGATTCATCTGAACGAGTAACTTCCACCAGCTTCGAAGAACAGATTGAGCTAGTTTCTAAGCTATATAAGCAAACTTTGAAGCGTGTAGAGCTTCGAGATGAATTATTTGTTCAGATTTCTAAACAAACAAGGAACAATCCTGATAGGTATGCTTCTCCTTTCTAAGCTATGCCTTTTGGCTTGCTTAATGTTACCTATTACCATTGGTTTGGATGTTACAGGCAAAATTTGATCAAAGCATGGGAGCTAATGTATTTATGTGCATCTACCATGCCTCCTAGCAAAGACATTGGTGGGTATCTATCTGAGTATGCCCACAATGTAGCTCACAGTGCAAGCAATGATTCCGAGGTCCAAACCCTTGCATTGAATACATTAAATGCTTTAAAGCATTCTGTCAAAGCTGGCCCTCGCAATACAATACCAGCACGTGAAGAAATTGAAGCTATTTTAACTAACCGAAAGTTGAAACATATTGTGTTTTTCTTGGATGAAACTTTTGAAGAAATAACATACGACATGGCAACAACTGTGTCTGATGCAGTAGAGGTACTAATTTCCGAATCATCAATATAGGTGTAATTTTGTTAAATGAAAATAAATAATCTCATTTTGCAGTCAATGTTTGTTGTTTATAAGGGTCAACCAATCATATATGATGGTTAAAGACCAAAGAGTTTTCTCTCATATTCCAAATACATTGCTTAAAACTTGGGGCAAATATACACTTTATTATTGAATATTTTTTAAGTTAGTGAGAAGGAATTAAAAAAACATTTTCTTTCTATATTTAGTGGAAAAGGAATTCATTTTGAATGTTTTATAAGTTAAAGGAAAATTCATACTTTTTTCCTCGTACTCTTGTTGGAATGACTGCCATTTTGCATATCTGCTAGCAGATTGAAAAAACTGAATCTGTTTGGTCAAGGTTTTGGTTCTGTGAATTTTATGGTTGGATGGGAGGTTCACTTACTAAATCTTCCCACCTGTGCATTTCCCTACTTAGAATTTTGATTTTATTTTATTCCTGCAATGCTAGTCGATTTTCTTATGAAGTTTTTTTTTAATTTGGATGTGGTTCATGGGTGTTTTTTTTCTTCAATTTCAGCTCATTGTTTGTCTCAAATTTTTATCAGGAGCTTGCGAGTATAATTAAGCTATCAGCATATTCTAGCTTCAGCCTGTTTGAATGTCGTAAAGTTGTTACCGGTTCCAAGTCTTCAGACCCTGGGAATGGTATCTGTTTTAGTTTTTGTTGATTTTCCTACATGAAAATGTGCTAACACAACCATCTAATGCTTACTTGCTGTCACATAGAGGAATACATTGGGTTAGATGATAATAAGTATATTGGGGACTTGCTGGCGGAAATCAAGGCTGCTAAGGAGCGAAGTAAAGGGGAGATTTTACACTGCAAGCTTATATTTAAAAAGAAGCTATTCCGGGAGTCCGATGAAGCTGTTACGGATCCAATGTTTGTACAACTATGTTATTTTCAAGTATGTGATCTGGTTTAAATCGTCTTCAGCAGCTTTACAAAATTGGCGTATTTTTATACTCTTATGCTATGCTTTATGCAGTTACAACATGATTACATTTTGGGCAATTATCCTGTTGGTAGAGATGATGCTGGGCAACTGTCTGCTTTACAGATCTTGGCTGAGATTGGATTTGTTAGTAGTCCTGAATCATGCACGTAAGTCTTCTTATACGGACTTCTTTCTGTTTAACCTTTTGAAGTTCCAATACATATAATGTTTTATCTTTTTTTTAGTTCCATCAACATTAGGGGAACATTTTGCTGATTAACGTAAATATCATTTTAGTGATTGGAATACTCTTCTAGAAAGATTCCTTCCTAGACAAATTGCAATTACTCGAGCAAGACGAGAATGGGAATTGGATATTCTTTCTCGTTATCGTTCAATGGTCAGAACCTCAATTTTTAAATTCCTTATTCATAAATCAATGATGTTGTGGTAAATTTTTCGCTTAATTATAATTTATTTTGGTGATCAAGGAAAATCTTACAAAAGATGATGCAAGACAACAATTTCTACGGATATTGAGGACACTTCCCTATGGGAGTTCAATTTTCTTCAGTGTTCGCAAAATCGATGATCCAATCGGACTTTTGCCTGGACGGATAATTTTGGGCATCAATAAGCGTGGGGTTAGTTTTTATTTTTATCGTTTTCAAAAATTGTTGTCGCAAATGCAAAATGTTCAGGGTCAGTTCTTTTGTTACCATTTAACTTTTTATTGCTAAACACTAATGTATGTGCTCATTTACGTAGGTTCACTTTTTTCGTCCTGTTCCCAAAGAGTATTTACATTCAGCTGAATTAAGAGACATAATGCAATTTGGAAGCAGCAATACTGCTGTATTTTTTAAGATGCGAGTTGCTGGTGTTCTTCACATATTTCAGTTTGAAACTAAACAGGTTTAGACAACTCTCTAATCTTCCTTCCCTGTCTATTTCCTTTTTGTTTTTAAACAAATGCAATTAATATTCAATCAAATATATGAAGAATATGTGGTCCAAGTCTTCAAGAAGACACTAAAATGGGTAAATCTTGAGGTGTTAAACCGGTAGATCTTAGGTTCAAGCGTAGGTGGTTGGGGAGATGAGTATCTCTCATTTTATATCTCTACAATATGAGGTGCTAACACACGTTAATATTTATTATTATTTTATTTTATTTTATTTTTGTATGTTTTTGATAACAAACGAATCTTTTCATTTTATGTAGGGGGAAGAAATTTGTGTTGCTCTTCAAACGCACATAAATGATGTCATGTTACGCCGTTACTCAAAAGCTCGATTTGTTGCTAATGGATCTGTAAATGGAGACGTTTCTAACAATTTTAAGCCTCCTAGTCTTGAGGTGTATGAGAAACGTGTTCAGGATTTATCAAAAGCTGTTGAAGAATCTCAAAAGAACACAAATCAAGTAAGCTTGAAAGGATTTATTGGTTGATATTGAATTCATATTGCCATTGTCACTTTCTAAAGTGCTCATCACGTCTTTTTTTCTTGGAAAATTCGTATGGAATTGACGAGTCATGTACTTGAATTTAGTTGTTGGGAGAATTGCAAGAGAAGCAAAAGCAAGAGTTGAAAACACAAGAAGAATTGGATAATCTTAAAAATGCCTTGAGGAAAGAGAAAGAAGACTTAATGGAGGTTAAGTTGGACCGGGATAGAATTAGATCATTATGTGAAGAAAAAGATGTTGCTCTTCAGGTTATCATATATTTAATCTTTTAAAATCAATATTCTTATCAATTTTTTCTTGTGCGTCACATGTTTTTACGATTGAATATTGTAGGCTGCTCTATTAGAGAAGAATACAATGGAAGGTAGGTTGGCTAAGCTAAGTAATCTAGCTTCAGAAAACAATGTCAAAGGGAACACAGCTGAAAAAGTAAACGAGGTAGGATTTGTACAGAGAAGTATGGTGCTAGTAAATAACTTCTCATCTTGCAATTTTATTTATGATAATGATATAATTGTTTGGTTTGTAATTGATGAGCCCTTTTGCACTATATTTTGTTTTACAGTCATTGTACAAGCTCCAAGATGAATTGAAACTTCGTAATGAGGAGTTGCACATGTCAGAGAAAAGGGCAAAAAGATTAACAAATGAGAAGGTCGGTTTGGAGCAGAGGATTATTGAACTAGAAAAGAAGAAAGACAAAGAGGTAATATTGTAATATTAGAAACAAGTCGATTTAACATGGTAATTGGATTGATGAATTAACTATTGAGCTGCACCAAAATATAGGTGGAAATTTTGAAGAAGAGCTACGAGCAAGAATGCAAAGCCTTAAAGCTTCAGGTGTCTGAGCTTGAAAAGAAGTTGGAAATGATTACCAATGAGTTGGCTGTTTCAGAGTCAACCCTTGCAATTAGAAATGCAGATGTTTCTTCCTTGCAGAATAACTTAAAAGAATTAGAGGAATTGAGGGAAATGAGAGAGGTACTTGTAACTTGTCTTCTTAAAGTATGCCCTGTGTGTTTGTGAGTTAGATATAAATTTGCAAAAATCCTAAAAGAAAATGAAACATTTATATCCTTTTTGTGAAGTCTTCATTGGTTTTGTTCTTCTTTCAGGATATTGATAGAAAGAATGAGCAAACTGCCGCTATCTTGAAGATGCAAGCGGCTCAACTTGCCGAATTAGAAGATCTTTATAAGGAAGAACAAGTTTTAAGAAAGCGCTATTTTAATACTATAGAAGGTTGGAATGAACTAATAAATTCCTCAATTCATTTTGAAGACATCATGTTTAAGATCTTTTAGGACATTGTATATGTCACAACTTGTGGCACATAGTTCCAGTTTATTTTACTTCATTTTTATGTTAAACGATCAATACATGATTAACCTTTGTTTAAACTTCAGATATGAAAGGCAAGATTAGAGTTTTTTGTCGTGTGAGGCCTTTAAATGAGAAAGAGCTGGCTGAAAAGGAAAGAAAAGTGCTAATGGGCTTGGATGAATTCACCGTTGAGCATCCGTGGAAGGACGATAAAGCGAAACAACACATGTATGATCGTGTCTTTGATGAAGGTGCCACCCAAGGAGATGTTTTTGAGGATACAAGGGTAAGCTACCGAGTAGTTCATTTTAAATTAACTAGTTATATGACATTTGACTTCTTTAGTTTTTTAAGTTACTATATCTCCTTCAGCCTTTCCTTTCATGGCTTTTATGATGCAGTACTTGGTTCAATCGGCTGTAGATGGGTACAATGTTTGCATATTTGCTTATGGTCAAACTGGTTCTGGGAAGACATTTACTATATATGGGTCAGATAACGATCCTGGATTGACGCCTCGAGCTATTGCAGAACTTTTTAAAATTTTAAGGCGTGACGGCAACAAATTCTCATTTTCATTAAAGGTAATTATTTTGATCAAATAATTTATATTCATACCAGGTTTTCTTTTCTCAAATAATTTGTGTACTAAACATGTAATTCACAAGCCTTTTTATTAGCTTTTATGAGGTTGGATGACTAATCTGAATCTAATATTACGTTCAATCTATTTAGTTTAAAACTGTAAGGTTGTTCTAACAATTCTTTAAAGGCAATACAATCTTTTCCTCTACTGATTATAAGTTATGAAAATCAAATATAGTATCTTTTAACTATTAACATTCTTCATGACATGACAGGCGTATATGGTGGAGTTATACCAAGATAGGCTTATGGACTTGTTATTACCGAAGAATGCTAAGCGTCTGAAACTTGATATAAAGAAAGATACAAAGGTATTATCGCTTAAAGTGGATAGGCTCTGGGTTTTAACTTCAGCAAATGTTTATTGAAGTATTTCTATATCTTATGCAATTTTTTTGCTATATAATATTCTATGATTATTGGTCTCTAGTTTAGTTTAGTTGTGCTTAATATGATGTCTGCTTGTATTAGCTTTTATAGCTTTTAGTTTATGATTTTCAGGGCATGGTTGCTGTTGAAAATGCAACTGTTTTGCCTATTTCAACTTTCGAGGAGTTAAAAAGCATTATTCAGAGAGGTTCGGAACGAAGACACACATCCGGGACACAAATGAATGAGGAAAGTTCAAGATCTCATCTAATACTTTCAGTTGTCATTGAGAGTACCAATCTTCAAACACAGTCTGTTTCCAGGGGAAAGGTATAATAATTTTGAACTGTATGATTAGTTTGCACATATTTGAATCTTATTAAGTATGAAGTACCTTGCCACATTTAAGTTTCCGGACATTAACACAAGTAACAACTCTTTCTTTTCTGCACTTGCATGATTCTTTTTTTTATCGAATGCACTTGCATGATTATAAATTCGGGACGATATGATGATCTCATGTGCAGCTAAGTTTTGTGGACCTTGCTGGTTCCGAGAGAGTGAAAAAGTCTGGTTCTGTTGGGGGTCAACTTAAAGAAGCACAGAGTATTAACAAGTCCCTTTCTGCGCTTGGGGATGTCATTAATGCTTTATCTTCTGGCGGCCAACATATTCCTTACAGGAATCACAAGCTAACAATGTTAATGAGCGATTCACTCGGTGGAAATGCCAAAACACTCATGTTTGTAAACGTGTCTCCAGTTGAATCGAATTTGGATGAGACATACAACTCTCTAACGTATGCCTTCTTTACAACTCCTCTACATTAAAGTACTTGAGTTTCCAAGTAGTTCTATGATATTATACTGAAATAATTGGCCACATTATTGCTAATGATAGTGTACTGTTTTGAAGATGTGTAATGTTATCTTCATTTATTTATTCTTTTTTTTGTTACTTTAGATATGCATCAAGAGTTCAGTCCATCATGAACGACGCAAGCAAAAATGTTAGCTCAAAAGAGGTGGCTCGATTGAAAAGGCTTGTTGCTTACTGGAAGGAGCAAGCTGGTAGAAGGGGAGACGAGGAGGATTATGAAGAGATTCAAGAGGAGCGAATGAGAAAAGACGGGGCAGATGGTCGTCACTCGATGTGAGTCATTGCTCTCAACTAGGACCTTACTTATTGAATGCAATATTCGAGTTTGTTGTACAAGGGTTTGGGCATTGAATCTGTTTTGCAACTCGAGTCACCGAGTGTGACCTTAATTTGTAGATCTGAACTATATATGTATTTAGGTTCAACTTTAATTAGATGTAGATTCGTAAGATAAGTGTAGTGTGTATACCTTGGGTCTAATATTTAAATGAATCCACCATCACACATGAAGAATAGTATATCTAATTTCCCTCTCACGATATAGAGGGTTGGTTCCAGTTCAAGGATTGAGGGATCTCTTGTAAGTTTCATGTATTCCCATTATTTCATTTGTTTAATTAGCATTTGACTGCGTGTTGTTTATTTATTGCAACAGTCCATATATTTTTACATCAAATATAAATTTATTGATTCAAAGGGCATTTAACACTTTGATTAGTATTTCGTCGTTGATCATTTTGGTCACTTTTGTTGCGGAATCTGACACGGAATTAAGACAATCATTGTGTCGGGAAGAATCAAAAATAAATTTTTTTGGGTAGTCTTTTTGGTTTTTTAGGTTTTGCTCTAACTAATTCGGACAGACTCACGCTCACACCTAATTTTAGTAAGTGAGTCTCCCAGCAGAGATTTTTTGCATATATAAAGTCTCGAGTACGAGACCTGCTGTTTACCATTTGGACAAATTCCTGTTGGTAAAATGAAAGAAAATTTTGATTCAAAGGGCATTTAACACTTTGATTTTGGATGGGTGAATCCACTTCCAAGGCTTTTTAGACTTGCTTTTAAAGAATGAATCTGATCTCCTTTTCTTGCTTAATAAGATCTAATAGTAGATTTTGAGGTTTTAGAATTTCTTTTTATATTTATTTATTTGAATGGATGGTTTTAAAATGGGACAAGATAATCGCGCGCACTTCGCAGCACACATGCTATAAATATTTGAATTAATATTTTATAATAATTTCAAAATATAATTCGATTTTTAAAGTTATAAATTTGAAAATGTTAATGTTCCCTAAATCTAAGGGTGTTACAGGGTCTAAGGTCAGAAAATTGTAGTATTTCATGGTGTTGAAAATTTTGGTGAAAGTATATTTTTTTATCATTATATTAATTTAAGTTTTTATTATTTTTAAAATACAAATTAATTAAAACACTTTTGGAGAGACCAATCCGAGTAACCGACTACATGTTTCCTTTACATTTGATGGCATAATGTCAAAAAATGCTCATAATATTTACTAAATAGTTATTTTTGCCTATATTTTTTAACAAATTTAACTCTTAACGCTTTATTTTGTGTCAAAATGACCTCTTTACGAATGAAAATTGTCAATCAACTTAAGATAAATAACTTAAAATAATGTGACAAACCTACATGACACTACACGTCGCCGATAGCAGTGTCGTATAGGGACTGGAACTCAATCTTCTGGATTGCTCACCCTGGTGGCCCTGCAATACTGGACCAGGTAGAAGCCAAATTGGGTCTTAAAAAACACAAACTAAGGGCGACACGCCATGTGCTGAGTAAGTTTGGCAACATGTCGAGTGCATGTGTGTTGTTTATCTTGGATGAGATGAGAAAGAAATCGACGGAGGAAGGGAAAACCAGCACCGGTGAAGGATTGGAATGGGGCGTCCTGTTCGGATTCGGGCCAGGTCTCACTGTGGAAACTATTGTGCTACATAGTATGAGAATCCCAACTCAGGCAACTGATCACTAACCGATCTCTCGCTCAATGATTGAATGTAAAAGGTTAATAAAATGAGAAAAAAAAAGTGAGAGTTAATTGTTTGGGTGTTGGGGAGAACTCAAAAGACACAGCAAAACATGAAAACTTTGATACGGTGTTCGCCTATTTTACATTTGTCTGGAAATGAATTAAATTGAAAAGAGTGTTTTGCCTGCCTTACTGCCGGCTTCCTCGACAAATCCAAAGAAAGATTTAGAAAAGGACTCTGCATCTCTACTTTGTAACCCTTGGATTGCATGGTATTAATATCAGTTTGTATCGGTTGTTGGCCTCTTTGACTCTTTTCTTCATCTTGAAGTGAAGGCAATGGCAATGGTATAATAATAATAATAATAATAATAATAATAATAATAATAATAATAACAAAATCTTTATATCATTTGTTCCAACCCTAAAAGAATAAATTTTAATATCTAACCCTAAATTTTAAATTTTAAACCCAAACCCTAAGATATACACTACACCTAATTCCCAAAATTTTAATCCTAACCCTTAACATGAACCCTAATTCTAATTTTTTTAGTATGGGGCAAAAATAGAGTACAAGATTTCTATTCATTTTTGGTGTTTCTATGTAGGTATAACTCAAGACTAAAAAATTAAATCTTGCATCCTAAACTCTAAATATTAACCATAAACTCCAACTTTAAACATAAATTTAATTTTTTAATTTATGTACTAAAAAAGGGACAAATAATTTCTATTCGTCTATTTACTATCCATGTGTGAAGACTATAAGATTATTTGCAACATAAAATGACGTTTTTTAAGAAAATCTAAAAATATATTAAAATTAATACAATTTAGAAATACAAGGAAGATAAAATTATTTTATTTACAATGTAATAGTTAAAACACTTTTTTTAAAATAATTAAATTATCAAGTTATAAGTTTAATGACAACTAAAAATGCAATCTTATATCAGTTAAATAAATATTAACAGTAGAAAAAATAAAAAAATATTTTATATAACATTCTATTAATATCTGAAAGGTATAAAGCTAAAAAAATCTCATAACGTATGACTGAATAGTCATTTTGGCTCATATTTTTTTGAACCATTTTAACCCCTAACGTTTTATTTTAGATCAAAATAACCCTTCTACGGATGAAAATTGTTAGTTAACTAACGATAAATGACTTGAAATGACATGGTACACCTACATGACAGTGCACGTTGACATGAAAATGTCATATAAACAAAGGTGTTGACTTGAAAGAATGTCACAACAATCAAAAATAATTTTATAAAATCATATAAAATGTCACACATATGTGTTATTCTGTCAAGTCATTTCAAGTTATTTATCGTTAGTTCAGTAACAGATTTCATCTGTAGAGGGGTCATTTTGACCCAAAATAAAACGTTGGGGGTTAAATTTGTTAAAAAAAAAGATGTGGGCCAAAATGACTATTTAGTTAAACGTTAGTGGCGTTTTTTGGCATTATGCCTATCTGAAAATAAAGAAAGAAAACTAGAAGAAAAGTTATTTTAATATTTTTGTGTGATTTTTTAATTGAATTAATTTTGAGTTATGTTTATAAAAAAGTTAAACGTCTGTTTAATATTTTTTATATAATTCTGGTGTGATTACACGATAACATTTTTTATAATCTTAGACTTTTTTAATATCTAGAACTCTTAATATAAATATAACTATATAAGCAAATGCTTGTTTGGATAGTTTTTTTTAACAATTTTACTTAGGGGAGGGAAAAAATGAAATTTTGCTCCTAATGTTTGTCTGGATAGTTCCAATTCTTGATTAATAGCTAAGATATGTAAGTTACAACAACTAAAAGATAGTTGTCATTGCCTACACCATCGCAACTTTAGTAACATTGCAATAAAATTTCAAAAGGTAAAAATATTTTATTAGTCATTGTAATATGTATAAATTGCAGGTTTAGTCATTATACTATACTTTGATCATTTTTAGTTCATGTACTTTTTTAATTTAAATATTTCGGTATTGACTCAAACAATTGCCCTTGACTTTGTTTTTATTTTACAAGAAAATAAACAAATTTAATAGGTTATTGTTTGACTCAAGACTGTAATTTGTTAAGTCGAATTATGTTATTAGTCCCTTTATGGGCATATGTAAAGGGGCATGGTAATGGGGAAAATTGCTTTAAAGTCCCTTCAAAATAATAAATGTTTAAATTAATAGAAAGGTAAATTGTACTTTGTCCCCCAAAACTGGGAAAGTTACTTCAAAGAGAATATTTTTTTATAAAATTAATTCAAAGCTAATATTGCATTTTACTCCCCAAAACGTTTATAGTTTACTTCTTGTCCCTCCAAAATTTCTATATTCTCCCCTGAGTCCCTATATTACCTATATTACGAGTAAGTTGTACATCTTGTTCTTGCTATATTATTTGATCATTTTAAATCATTACAATTTAGTTATATTGTCATTATATTGATTGGGTCAAGACTGAAATTTTAAAAATTTAAAAATATATAGATTAAAATTGACCAAATTAGAAAATAAAGACCAAGCTGACAACTTATATAGAATATAAGGACTAATGACGGTGTTTAACATTTTAAAAATTGTTAGCATCTGTGAACCGCTACCACGCGAATACCCCATTCCAATCATCTAAAAATGTACCAGCGGACCACGATCGTGCGAACGACCAATTACGGTCCTTAGCGAACTTGTCATGCGAACGCCACCCCAGATCATGTGACGTTGCACATGATCCATATCGACACCAGAGCCACGATAACTCACCAAAACACTTGTCTTCCTCGATTGACACATATCCTCACCTCGTCCAACCCCTTATAAGGAGCCATGCACCCCAAATGAAAATCACGCCCCCCACAACTCTCAAAACTTCAGGAAAACTTCATCATCCCCACGATCAAAGGTTGTTGTACACTTAGGTGATCAGCAGAAATGTTAAACCAATCTCCTTATTTTCAAATTATGTTTTAAATTTTGAAAATCAATTACATAAAGAAAATGTCTTATATGTTAATGTAATTGTACACTATACTTTGGACCAACTATTTCATTTCATTAATCAAGCACATTTCGCACAGTGATTTTAGTATTAGTCAATGTACAATATCTAAAAACACTATCATAAGTCATAACTCTGTCTTCATTGAATATAAATCTTTTGTCTCTTTCTATGTCTAGGAATGTTCATAGTAGATTAACCGTACCAATTAGTTTAAATGGTTGGGTCATTTTAGCAATAAATATAATTTTATTAAGCGGTGTTGCGTTCGTTTTGAGTTGTATTCCTAGTTGATTGTGTTGCACTTTTTTTCCTCATTCTAATGAGGAGGAAGTTTTTGATGAGGCACAAAATCAATATTAATAGGTTCATGACTTCTTGTAACAGTCGGTTAACCATTATAGCAGCTATTGAATCATAATCTAACCATTACGGTTAATCATTTTAACTACTAACATGGCTAACCATTATTAACGGTTCGGTTACAGGTTAACCTAAATCTATTACAATTTTTTATATGTTCACCACTTCTTTTTAGAATAATAAAATTATCTATCTAATAAATATTATATTAATATTATATTATAAGAGGGCCACTAGATTGACGTAGTTAATCTTGTGAACAAAATATATGTATAAACAATTTAATAACGATTAACCTATAAGTTAACCATTAACCATCATTTTTAGCATTTCAGTTAACTGATATCTTTTGGTCTTTAACGGTTCGTTAATTAACATATAAAATGTAATAATTATATCGGTTGACAGTTACGGTTTCATATGCTCACTTCTACCCCTATGTATGACCCAACATTAAAAATTAGGTTTATGGTTTACTGTATATAATTTAGTTTTTAGGGTGTAGAATTTAGGATTAAAGTGTAGGTTTTAATTTTTTAGGGTAGATGTATATATAAGAACACAAAAAGAAGACATAATTTTTTTCCTCTTCATGTACTCATTTTATGTGTTGTTAGAGCTAGGTCCTTTATCTCTTTTCTCTTAGAAGTGGTCACGCTTTACATTATCATAAGTAGATCCCATCAAGAGTTTTCTAGTAATTATAGTATGTTAGTAGATTCGTGTACTAGTCAAAGGAGCATCATCTTGAGGGATCGTAACACCTATCTAAAGTGCAATATGATCTTTAATCTTAGTGGGCACTTATATTCATAGGGCTTTACTACATTTTATGTCTGTGAACTCTATATTTTATCGTACGACCTTTTGTATAATTGGTTTATATTTTTTAGCTCAAAACATGTATTTTTTTGTTTATTACAAACGGTACTTTATGATTATGTTCGAAGTGAAATGACTTACATGATTTTTTAACGATTTAAATTGATAAATAGTTTGAGTATAGTCTGATGTTGTTTGGGTGACCCAATGTGACACTTGCGGAGTTCACCGAGTGTTATTGATCAGATTTTGATGTTACCATCAGTTAATGTACAATATCTTTTAAATTCAAATACAAATTATGATATTATGCTATTATGTCTATTTTTAACAAAAATAACAAACGTTAAAATTCATTATTAAAAAAATAAATCAGACAACACTATTTTTATCTCACCAACAAGGTTTGAGTGCATTGGTAAGGCACATTGCACTTTCTAAGAGAGAATCTAAATTCGAACCCTAGAGATGATATTGTTGAGAGTGACAACCACGAATTTCGAACATGTACCATAAAATAGATATGTACTGTACAAAAAAACTGAACTCGATGTTTTTATTCCAATTGCCCTTCGAGAATCTAACCATGATCGAAACTTAAAATATGTAAACTAATATAAATTAATCAGAAATTAAGGCAAATAATTCAAATAAGATTAAAATCATTTGTGTGGACAGATATAAAAAAACCAACTCTGAACTGTAATAGAATCCAAAACATAACCAAACAATAATCTCATGAATTTATATAAGGTGTTTTTTTCTTTAGCCAAAAATTTATACTCTATAAAGTGTTATACAAACTAAATAATAATATTTGTTTTGCCGCCCATCCCACATCCACGTGATGCCCGCTGCAGTTCAACCTACCCATTGTTTATTTTTACTCTTATAAATAAACCCACCACTTACCCCTCCATCTTCATATATTGTTCTCCTTTTTCCTAGTACTTGCAGTTGCACCCGCAAATCCCAACTCAACGTTAACAGCTGCTTTTGCTATTTCAATCCACCGCCGATCCCATGGCCAAAACTTTCGTGGAGGAGATCCGAAAGGCCCAAAGAGCCGAAGGTCCAGCAACCATCCTCGCCATTTGCATCGCCACTCCTCCCAATTGCGTTTCTCAGGTTGACTATCCTAATTACTATTTTTGTGTCACCAACAGCGACCACATAATAGACCTCAAACAAAAATTCAAACGCATGTGTATGTCTCTTTCTCTCTCTATACATATACATATATATACACACATTTTATTGCTTTACTTGGTATAATCATTATACAGGAGAAGAACTATATATATAAAACTAGGGATTTAAATCTCGGTTGCGGTCGCGTCGCGGTTATCGCATTTTCGAACATAACGGAGGCTATTGCGGTCACTGCGGGTGTCGCTATCGTGAATTTTTTAAAAGTTGCACAATTTATTGTAAAACATACAAATTATAATTATAAAAAGTCAATTTTAATGAATTTTAGAGTGTTTTCTAAACGAAAATAGACATATATAATATAATCATGAGAAAGAAGTTTCCTTACAATTTTATCAAACAGATCTTATATTCTTCTCACTGACAAGCTCAAAAATAATATATATATATATTCATCATACCGATCAATAACTAAAATTTAAAAAACGATAAGGTAAATATCAACAATGCAATACGAGGTGAATTGGATTCAATACAAGGTGTCATACTTCAATTTCAATATAAACCGAAATTTGTATATTCATGAGTCATAACATAAAATTAAACAAAAATCTAATGTATTTTTTCAACTCAAATTATTATTTAATTATACTAATTTAACATGATAATAAAATTGATATACGAAAAAATAAGATTGAATTCGAATTTGAATTGGATAGATTTAAAGAAGATAAAATGACAAAATCAAATAGAATTAAAATAGAAGGACAAAATTTCTACTGAAATTAGGACTAAATTAAATGAAAAGTAAAATATTAAGGCCAAACTGAGACCTTTAAAAAGTTAAATGTCACACTTTGTAATTTACCCACTCCCAAAATATTCTAAATCTTCGTCTTCTTCATCGCGCCGCTGCCTCTGTTTCTGAGTTTCTCTCTGTTTCAAAACAGAATTTTCAGTGGATGAAACCAAACAAAAACGAAGATAACGGCCCGTTATCTCCGTTATTGGCCGTTACGGACGCGATTGCTGCCGCGAAGAACCGCTATCGGTGTGATTCCGAGGCCCACAGTTATTTTCACCAAAACCGGTTTCGGACGGCGGCGATACCGCAATATCTCGGCCGCGATCTCGGTAACGTTACGAGATTTAAATACATTAATGGTGCAATCTTTTAACAGGCGACAAATCAACCATCAAGAAACGTTATATGCATCTGACTGAGGACAGGAGAATCGGAATATGTGTGCCTACATGGCTCTTTCACTAGACGCACGCCAAGATATAGTGGTTGTGGAGGTGCCTAAGCTGGGGAAAGAAGCCGCTACCAAGGCCATCAAAGAATGGGGTCAGCCGAAATTTAAGATTACCCATCTCGTTTTCTGTACTAATTCTGGCATAGACATGCAGGGTGCAGACTACCAACTCACCAAGCTGCTCAGACTGAAACCCTCCGTGAAGAGGTATATGATGTATCAGCAGGGCTGCTTTGCTGGCGCGACTGTGCTCCGTCTCGCCAAGGACTTGGCTGAAAATAACAAGGGTGCTCGTGGTCTGCTCTGAGATCACGACTGTTATTTTCCTTGGACCCTCTGACACGAACTTGGATTCTCTAGTGGACCAAGCAATTTTTGGTGATGGCGCTGCAGCTGTCATTGTTGGTGCAGACCCTGATTCTGAAATCGAACATCCTTTGTTTCGGCTTGTATCGATTGCTCAGACAATCTTACCGGACTCAGAGGGAGCCATTGGCGGACACTTGCGTGAAGTGGGTCTCGCTTTCTATTTGTCTAAAGATGTACCGGACTTGATCTCGAAGAACATTGAGAAAAGCTAGATGGAAGCCTTCTCCCCGATTGGCATTAGGGACTGGAACTCAATCTTCTTGATCGCTCACCCTAGTGGCCCTGCTATACTCGACCAGGTGGAAGCTAAACTGTGTCTTAAAGAAGACAAACTGAAGGCGACACGTCATGTGCTGAGTGAGTTTGGCAACATGTTGAGTGCATCTGTGCTGTTTGTCTTGGATGAATGAGAAAGAAATCGGTGGAAGAAGGGAAGACCAGCACCGGTGAAGGGTTAGAGTGGGGTGTTCTTTTCGGATTCGGACAAGGTCTCACTGTGGAAACTGTTGTGCACTTGTGCTAAACAGTATTCCCACACAGGCAACTCACTAACCGATCTATAGTTGAACGGTTGAAATAAAAGAGGGAAAAGTTATAGTTAAATTGAAATGAGTCTCTTACCTGCAGGTTGCCTTGAGAAATCAAATTAGAAGGTAGAGGATAGGACTCTGCATATGTATTCTCTGTAACCTGCAATTGCATGGTATTAATATCAGTTTGTATGGGCTGTTTCTTGTTGGCCTCCTCCTCATCATCATCTTTTTTTTCCCGCTGAATCAGATAGTTTTATTATTAAAAGAGTACTGCTAGTCTGCTATAAGCAGTAGAGGTACAAGGAGTTAAACTCCAACATCACAAAACATTCACAATGCCAACTCAAATTACGGCAGCCTTAAAATCTTAAAAATGAAAGTCCATGACCTGCACTTGAAACACGAAAACAAGACAACATAAGAAAAGCAGAAACAAAAAGTTCACCGCCCAGCTGTGAACTGCATTGCTCTACTTAAACCATCTTTGGCCAAGACTTCAGCCATCTCCTTGTAGAACTACGAAGCTGAGATTGCGCCTCTTGTAGAACTACGAATACGGAGCAGTGTATCCATAACCCCCTGTCGCAACATCTTTTCAAGGGGTCCAGAAAAAATCAAAACAACGGAGTCGTCACCAATCTTTAATGAATGTGTGATTGGTTCACCTAAAAAACGGATTATTTTAATAAAAATATTTTATTTTATTAAAACAACAATTTTGGTCTGCGAAAATACAAAAACGGGTTCGAAAGTCAGTTACGCTTGGGGAAGGGTTAGCACCCCACGACGCCCAAAAATTAATACATTGTCGGTTACAAAATGTTTTAAAGTTGGATTTTGCGAATCGATGTAAAGCTTAAATTATTGTCCGTTCATAAGTTTAATTTTATTTTAATAGCCTTACTATTCGAAAATGAACTCCAATCGCCGCCAACACTTCTGGCGCTAACCCGTCATTTCCGTTTAGTAAGACACCGTATTACTTTAATTTCACTTTTTTTAACAAACAAGTAAAGAAACTTAATTTGTTGAAGATTTTTATTTATTCTAAGTTAAAACTTATTAATCCTAAATAGATCTAAGTGTTTTTTCTATTTAAGGGTTTGAATTTTATTAAGCATATTTTATTCCTTATGAAGAAAGTTTTATTTTAAAGAAGTCTCTATCTAAGGTTTGATGAAACTATTCCTAAAGCCAACTTAACACTAAAGCTAAAGAAAACAAAACAAGAAAAGGAGCACGATTTAAAACTCGAAATTCTTAATGGGCTTGGTTTAGTATGTATTTTATTTTGAAAAGGTTTTTAAATTTTTTATTTTTACTTTGAGTTTATTTGAAGAGCGATTTTTTTGTTTGCTTTTATTCTTTTTATATTCGATAAGTTTTTTTTAATAATTTGAAAGGTTTTTTATTTTTTTATTTTAAAAGCTTTTTATTCGGAACGCTATTTTTTATATTTTAAAGCTTTTTTTATTCAAAATGTTATTTCTTTTTTGTGGTTTGTTTTAGAAAATGTTATTTCTTTTTTTTGTGTGTGTTTTAAAACTTTTTATTCAAAATATTATTTTTTTGTATTTTAAAACTTTATTTTTTTGTGTTTTTTTAAAGTTATTTCCATTTTCTAAGCCTTTTTTGTTAATTTTGAAGAAAAAAAATTCTTTTTCTTTCTTTTATTCTTTTTATGTTTTAAAGTCTTTATTCGAAATATTCTTTTTAAAGTTTTTTTTATTTATAAATTTTAAACCTTTTTTTAAAAAAATCTTTTATGTTAAAAAAATCTTTTTTTTATTTTTAAGAAAATTTTATTTGTAAGTTTTGGGAATCCCTTTTTTAAGATTTTGAAAAAAAACATTTCAACAAACACCAATTTAAAATTTTTTAGAGATCAAATGAATCAATCATTATTTTTATTTTTTTAAGAAACACCATTTTTAAATTTTTAGAAGATCAATTGAATCAAACATCATTTTTTTAAAAAAGTGAACAACATATTCTTGATGTTTTTTTACCAAGACAATCACATAACACTAAATATTAGAAAACCAACCAAACAACAAGATTAAAACATCCAAACCAACATCAAATACATCCTGAAAAAAGAAGAACATTAACCAAAAATAAGATGAATAAATTTGAAATTAAAAAAAGAAAAGAATTTATACCGATGAAACGACGAGTTGCTAGCTTCTATTCCTTGCGAAAATTAAAACCAATGCTGCCCAAAACTTGAATAAATTCTAGCAACCTTCCAATAATTTTTAGATTTTTTGAGTATTTTCGGATTTTTTTCTTGTGTGTTCAACAATGGTGAAAAAGGGCACTATTTATAGGGTTTGGAGGATTGGAATTCAAGGCAATTGGGGGACAAAATCCCCATTTTCGTCCCATGAAATCATCCCACGAAATCATCCCAACTTTAATTTGTTGAAATTCAATCCGAATTTCATCTGATTGGCTCCAATTTGGGAGATTTTGCACCCCAATTTAATTAGGGTTTGAACCCATTTTCTTCCTTATTTTGCAAGTTTCCGACGACGGTGGCGTCAGAATGGCCAGGATGCGGCGAACCGCCTGGCACCACCGGCGACGACCGCCGTGACCCAGGCGTGGTAGTGGCGAGGTAGCAGCTGCTGCCCAACAACTTTGATCGGGGGGTTTGGGGAAGAAACCCGCACGCGTGAGTCATCTTTTTTTACTTTTTTATATATATTGTTTTTTTTTAATTTTTTTCCTTTAAAAATTAGTGACAACAGTTCCCCCTTCTTTGCTTATTCTAGTGAAACAAGGATATAGCAAATAACATGTGGCACTAATTTTCACCATCTACCAATTTGCCAATCGACTCCGCTCTCTTGATGCCCCAAATAAGTAGGCAGGTTCTATTCCCCAAACGCCTGAACAGATAGACAGGTTCTATTCTCCATATGCCTGAATAGATGAGCAATGTTCCATTCTCCTTATACCTGAACGGATAGGCAGGTTCTATTATCCCCATGCTCGAATAGATGAACAAGGTTTCATTCTTCTTACGCCTAAACGGATAGGCAAGCTCTATTCTCCATATGCTCAAATAGATGAGCAACTTTCCATTCTCCTTACGCCCAAACAGATAGACTGGTTCTATTCTTTATGTGTCCGAATAGATGAGCAAGCTCTCATTCTCCTTACGCTCGAACGGATAGGCGAGTTCTATTCTCTATATGCCCGAATAGATGAGCAATGATCCATTCCCCTTACGCCTGAACGGATAGGCAAATTCTATTCTCCATGTGCCAGAATAGATAAGCAAGGCTATATTCTCCTTATGCCTGAACGGATGTTTTATTCTCCATGTGCCCGAATAGATGAGCAAGGCTCTATTGCTGAAGAGTTTTTGAATACCTGCAATATGGTGCAATTATATTGTGCATACCACTGAGGATGTCTAAAACATGAATGCATACTAAGTTTTAATCTTTTTCTTAGCTTATTTTAATCTGGACAATAGTCCATATTCATTGTCGTTGTCATTCACATTCTTAGTATCTCTTTGCTTCATCAAACGATTGTCTTCTACTTCGCCAAAATTTTGAATGATAGTTTTCTTCTTTACTATTCCCATTCTCCGTATCTCTTTGCTCATTGAAAAACAGACTCTTTCGCACATTCAACTATCATTGTAGTTGATACATCAGTATTGTGTGGGTGAGTTTCAAGCAATATTGTGTATGACAAGGCCCTTTTGAGGATCTTCATGAATTCTCGTAAAACATCCTCGAATGACATAAAATTTTAACCCCTTTTCCTAGCTTATTACAAAAGTGGTTGGGTATCAATTGCCCCTGATCATAACATGCTCCATATTCGAGGCTTAACAAGGGACCATGTCATAGTCTCTATGTTCTTAAATCATTTCCAGAGTAATACACAAAAAGCTCTTGCATATTTTAATGATGTCTAAACCAAAATAACCCTCAACCAAATAAAAGACATTCATGTAACAGGGGCATTCAAAGAAAGATAGGCTTAAAAGAAGAATTTCATTAATGTTGTGGCAAACATGAAGGACAAGTACAAAAGAAGGGTCAAAAGACAAGTATCCAGTTATCAAATGTCTGAACTTTCCTCGAAACAACCTCGAGCGATGCCTTTGTAGAGAAAATTTCATCCACTACAACAATGAATGAAGATATGAAATTCCTTTCGAATAGCGAGGCCTCTAAAGGGATTATTCATTGTCTATAATAATTCGAGCCACCCTTTGCGGGTTTTCAACTCGAATCATCCTTTGGTTTCAAGATGCCCTTTGCGGGTTTTCATCTTGAACCCTCCTTTTTTTTTTCTTCTTTTTTTTTTTTTTTTTTTTTCTTTCTCTTTTTTCTTTTCTTTTTATTTTGAGCGCCCTTTACGGGTTTTTGCTCTTTTTTTTCTTCTTCATCATTTCATGCATAATATTTCTTAACTGAATTAGAATTCACTAGGTTTTTGAGCTCGTCTCCACCCATTTCAGCCAGAATTAGTGCCCCTCCATCAAAAGCTTTTGATACTATATATGGCCCCTCCCAATTTGGTGCTTATTTTCCTCGCGAATCTTTTTGGATTGGTGACATCTTCTTTATCATGATATCGCATTCCCTGAACTTCCTCGGGTGGACCTTCTTGTCATATGATCATATCATTCTTCTTTGGTACATCTTGCCGTGACAAATTGCTTTCAACCTCTTTTCATCGATGAGGTTTAATTGGTCATAGCTTGCTTGAACCTATTCGGACTCCTCTAGTTTTACCTCCATAAAAATATGGAGTGAAGGGATTTCAACTTCAATCAGCAGCACAACCTCCATTCCATATACTAGTGAAAACGGTGTTGCCCCAGTGGAAGTTCGTACAGCCGTTCTATAAGCATACAATACGAATGGTAACTTTTCATGCCAATTGGTGTAAGTGTCGGCCATCTTTGTGATTATATTCTTGATATTCTTATTTGCAGCTTCGACAGCCCCATTCATCTTTGGGCGATATGTTACCCAATTGTGGTGTTTGATCTGGAACTGTTCATAAACCCCGTCTATCATCTTGTTATTTAAATTGGATGCATTTTTGGTGATGATTCTATCTGGTAAGCCATAGCGACATATGATCTCTTTTTTCAAAAATTTGCAAACAACCGACAGGGTGACATTCACGTATGAGGCTGCTTCTACCCATTTTGTGAAGTAGTCAATAGCTACTAAGATGAACCTATGGCCGTTCGAGGCTTTAGGGTAAATCTAGCCGATTACAACCATGCCCCACATTGAGAATGGCCATGGGGCAGTCATGACATGAAGTGGTAGAGGAGGTGCATGAATCTTGTCAGCATATACCTGGCACTTATGACATCTACGGGCATAATTAATGCAATATGTTTCCATAGTGGACCAATAATATCCAAAGCGCATAATTCTCCTAGCCATAGTAAAGCCACTAGGGTGAGTCCCACAAACCCCTTTATGCACTTCTTCCAAGATCGTTTGAGCTTCTTTAGCGCCTACGCACCTTAATAGCACTTGATCTCGACTCTTTTTATACAGAACCTCGCCATCAATGACATATCCCGCGGCTAACTTCTGAATCGTTTTCTTATCATTGTTTATTGCTTGTAATGGATATTCTTGAGTTTTCATATACTGTAAAATGTCATGGTAACATGGGAGACCATCAGTTTCCTCTTCCAAATTGCAACAATGGACCAGGAATTCTAACATTTTCACCTTGATTGGCATTATTTCAGTACCACCACTAGCCTTGAACATGGCAGCCAGAGTAGCGAGAGCATCAGCCATTTAATTATCCTCTCTCGGGAGATGCTTGAAGGTGATTTCGTTGAACTCCTTGATTAATTCAAGAACTAGCAAATGATATTTAATTAATTTTGCATCCTTAGTCTCCCACTCTCCACGTATGTAGTAAATGACCAGTGCAGAATCTTCGAAAACTCTTAAAACTTTAACCTTTCTTTCAATGGCCGCTTGCAAACCCAATAGGCAAGCTTCGTATTCAGCCATGTTATTGGTGCATAAGAATTTTAACCGACAAGAGAAAGGGTAATAATCCCCTTCTAATGAAACTAAAACTGCTCCAATGCCAAATCTCAATGCATTTGCAGCTCCATCAAAGTTCATCACCCAAGATTCTTCTGAGCTATTATCCTTGTCAATCAAAATGCACATTAGTTCTTTATCAGGAAAATTGAAGTCCAGGGCCTCATAATCTTCAGAAGCGCGACTTGCCAAAAAGTCTACTATTGCACTCCCTTTTATTGCTTTCTGGCTTACATATTAGATGTCAAATTCCGAAAGTAACATTTGCCAACGAGCTATTTTTCCAATAAGGCTGGCGCCTCTATCATGTATTTCAAGGGATCTAACTTCGATATCAGCTATGTGGTATGGTATAACATGTATTGCCTAAGTCTCTTGGCTGTCCATATCAAAGCGCAACACAGTTTTTCAATTGGGGAATATCTGGTTTCAGAATCTGTGAACTTCTTACTTAGATAATAGATTGCTCTTTCTTTCCTCCCGGTTTCATCATGCTACCCCAATACACATCCCATTGAGTTTTTGTGAACGGTTAAGTACAAGATCAGGGGCTTCCCCGGAACAGGTGGTACCAAAATATGTGGATTCGTCAACTGCCTTTTGATCTCCTCTAAGGCCACTTGACATTCTTCATTCCATGTTCCTGGATTATTTTTCCGAAGCAATTTAAATACAGGGCTGCATTTTCCATTAATTGGGAGATGAAACGGGCAATATAGTTTAACCTTCCAAGGAATCCTCAAACTTCTTTTTGTGTTCGAGGTGGAGAAAGTTCTTGGATGGCCTTAATTTTGTCTGGATCAACTTCAATCTCATTCTCACTCACAACAAATCCCAACAACTTTCCCGATCGCACTCCAAAAGTGCATTTGGACGGATTGAGTCTCAACTGGAATTTTTTCAACCTTTTTAAAAGTTTTTCCAAGTTTTTGATATGCTCATCTTTTGATCGGGATTTTGCTATCATATCATCAACATACACCTCTATCTCTTTGTGCATCATGTCATGGAATAAGGTTACCATGGCACGTTGGTAGGTTGCCCCTACATTCTTTAAACCAAAAGGCATGACTTTGTAACAAAAGGTTCCCCACCATGTTACAAATGTTGTTTTATTCATATCTTCTGGGCACATTTTGATTTGGTTGTACCCTGAGAATCTATCCATGAAAGAGAAAAGAGAATGCCCTATTGTATTATCCATCAGCGTGTCAATGTGCGGCAATGAGAAGTTGTCTTTAGGGCTTGCCCTATTAAGGTCTCGATAATCAACACACATTCGTACTTTTCCACCTTTTTTGGAACTGGGACAATGTTAGCCACCCATTCAGAATACTTAACCACCTCAAGGAAACCGACATCATACTACTTTTTCACTTCATCCCTGATTTTTAGGAGTATTTCAGGTTTCATCCTCATTAGCTTCTGTTACACAGGCTTGCATTCAGGTCTGATGGGAAGTCGATGCATAACAATGTTAGTGTCTAAACTAGGCATGTCTTGATATGACCAGGCGAAGATGTCCCTATATTCTTGTAGGAGCTTGATCAACTTGTTTCGAGTCTCAGTGGTGATAGAAGTGCCAATCTGCACCTCACGCCTTTCTTCTTCAGTCCAGAGATTCATAACCTCTAATTCTTCTTCGTGAGGTATAATTTATTTCTCTTTGCTTTCCAACATCCTGAGCATCTCGTCAGACAATTCATATTCTTCTTTATCTTTGCAGTCTTCGACCTCTTCTAAACACATGGGCAACTCGAAGTTAATTTCCAAATCAGATTCGGAGTTATTTGTACCATTGATATTTGGAAACCTAAAAGAAATGGAATATATGTGTATACAACAAAAATGAAAAGTCAAAAGAATGAAATGATGATTTTTTTTTATTTTGGTTTTTTACTTTAATTTTCTTTGGGCTTTGTTTACAGTGTTTTAATTAAAAGAAAAAAAAAGAAAGTCTGCCACATAAGATTTATTGGAAAAATATATTTTATTGATATAGGAACCATAATGGTTTTTGACATTGACCCTTAACAAGAAATCTCTAATTCCTTCGGGTCTAAGGCAAGAGAGTTAGTTTTGAGCATTATTCTGTGGATGACCTAAAAGCTATAGGAATTTCTTCCACAGTCCAGTTGTTCAGCTCCGAATAAAGGCGTATCATGGAAAGGTACTTGCTTCTCCCATCCTCCTCTGATATGGCATTAATGTTCAGCCCTTCAAAAGCTTTCTCGAGCTCTTTCTTTCCTTCCTCCTCCTCATCATTTGTAGCTTCGGGATTCATGATGCCCCCTGACCTAAAACTGCGACTGGTAGGTGGGAATATCATTGGTTCCCATTTGATTTCTTCTTCGTTTTGTCTTGCATTCCTTCTTTCCTGTCTCTCTCTTATCGATGCTCTTCTCTACATTGGGTTGGGCTTATAGCCTAGACCAAATCGGTCTCTTTTTTTAGGGATCATCACGGGGTATGGCCTCCTCTGAAGCTACTCGACGAGGCCCTTGCCAACCTTTGCCCTTTCTCATGGTCTATTTGACTTGGATTTTTGCGTTATTTAACAATTCAGGCTCAATGACCTTGTTTCCTTCAGCGACAAAGGTAGCATTAACGAGCTCAAATGTCCTGAAATGACACTCGAGTGCACTTTCATCTGTCTCTATATAAGGGGCACCAGTTGATATCGAGGCGATGATGTCTTCTTCAGCTTCGACTATCACTAGCTGGCAATCAACTATAAATTTCAACTTCTGATGCAAAGTGGAGGGAACAACTCCTGTAGTGTAGATCCAAGGGTGTCCCAACAGGCAACTATAGGTGGGTTTGATGTCCATCACCACGAAATCTATTTCAAAAGTAGATGGGCCAATTTGTAGGGGTATCTCTATTTTCCCCAGAACATCTCTCTGGTCCCATCAAATGCTCTCACAGTATTTTGGTATGCATTCATATGGGAGCTTTCAACTGACAGCTTTTTTAAAGTATCAAGAGGCAATACATTCAAAGCTGACCCATTGTCAATAAGAACCCCTAACAGCATGTGCCCCTTGCATCTAGCAGGGATATGAAGGGCTTTGTAGGATCCCCTCCCAGTTGCCAAAATTTCTTCGTCATTGAATGTGATGAAATTATTCACCACAATGTTGCTGAGCAACTTTTCCATCTTGTCAGTCATTATCTCTTTTAGAACAAAAGTCTGATTCGGGATCTTTAAAAGGGCATCACGGTGGCCCTCCAAACTCAGCAATAGAGATAGCATTGAAATTCTTGTCGGTAGTTTATGGAGCTGCCCCACCACACTGTACTCGCTATGTTTGAGTATATTTAAAAATTCCTGAGCCTCTGATTCTTTCACTGGCTCAAGGTGAGTCATGGGCTTCTCCATGAAGAAATCATTTTCTCTCTCGGGTTCTTCAGTTGCTATCTTCCTCTGGGTGGCATCCTTATCTTCAACTTCTGGTGGTGAGTAACACATTCCACTTCTTGTAAAATTGCCCATCTGATTGACTGGTTCTTCTTCTTTTCCTTTTTTATCTGATATATTTCCTAGGGCCGTTATCGAGCAAGCGTAATTCCAAGGAACTTGTTTACTGTCCTTGTATAGAAAATGGGTATGTGCCTTTATAACCAGCTTCAGAATTGTTCCTTTCTCAGGCTCAGTAATTCTACCCTTGGTCTTAATTACTAAGGGCTTCATTCCCGTATAGTCTCTTCTTGTGGGGCCTTCATCTAAGGCGCATACATCCAACGTGCAACACTTTTCCTTCTCTTCAAAGAACTCTAGTTCTTTGTTGTCCATCTGGTCTTGGACCAAACTTCTGAATTCAAAACAGCTTTGAATTTCATGTCCTCACTCTTGATGGTACTCGCAAAAAAACTTACCATCTTCCTTCAACTTTCACGTCTTGTTTCTTAGTAGTCCAGCATTCACCATTTGGGCTCATACCCATGCCATAGGTGCTTTAACTTCCTCAACATATTCCTTAACCAACTTGTCTTCCTCCTCGTCCACTGCATTCACTTCAGTCTTTTGGTGGTTGGGCAGTGGGTTATCTTTCACGTATGAAGTATCAATAGATAACATGCCTGATTTCCGTAGATTATCTACCCTTTTAAAGGCAGTGCAGTTCTCAATGGTATGCCCCATGTTCCCAGCGTGGTATTCGCATTGAGCTTTCTCATCACACCATAGCGGGTATGGAGGAGAAAATGGACGGACGTGTCATGGTAGCACCTTCCGTGCTTCAACCAATTCGAAGAATAACTCAGCATACATCATAGGGATAGGAGAAAAATACGGCTTCTTATTTTCTTGGTATTTTCGTTCATCTTTTGGCGAATTTAAAACCATAGGATTGGTATTTTGGTAACAGGCTTATTAAGGACTACCCCTTTTGAGTAATTAGGGTTGTAAACACTTGTCATACTGACTTTATTATCTTTTTTTTTTATATGGCTTCTTCATTTCTCCTTCGTCAAGCTTTCCGCTCTTAACAACTGCCAAAATTAGTTCTTCGTTCATCAATATGTCTGTAAAGCTCTTCATCGCATAATTTATCATACGATCATAGAAAGCATATTTAAGGGTGTCCACAAACATGTGCGTTATCTCACTTTCCAGTAGTGGCGGCTGAACTTGAGCGGCCACATGCCGCAATCTCTGAGCGTATTGGCGGAAACTTTCATTATGTCTTTGTTCCATCCCTTGCAAAACAAGCCTGTTTAGGACCATATTAGCAACATGTTTGTACTGTTCACCGAACGCCCTTGACAAATCCTTCCAAGTTCAAATACTTTTCCGGCTTAGCTGATTGTACCAGTGGGTGACGGACCCAGATAAGCTGTCCTAGAAGCAATGAATAAAAAGTTTTTTATTTTCTAAGTACATCGATATTCTACAGCAATACATGATCAGGTGGGCCTTGGGACACGTAGTCCTATCGTATTTATCGAAGTCAGGGGTCTTGAACTTCAGAGGAATTGTCAAGTTGGATACCAGACTCAGGTCTCTAGCATCAATGCCTCCATGGATGTTCCCTTCTTGGAAGGTCTTAATGATCTCCCTTAACTTGTCACAGCCATCTTCAAGTTTTTTGTTCATGTTGACCTTATCGGCAATTTCATCAAGGTCCGAGACCTCATGATCATGTACTACCCCCGGGTTGACCACTGACTCAGTTTGTGCACAAGCAGAAGATTCTGCAAAGTTGAGAGGGAATTTGGCCTTGAACAGGGAGGCCACTCTTGGTATTCTAGGGTGAATCCCCTGAAACTGTGGTAAAGTGACAAAATCTTCTGGGTTATCTTGAGCATCAGGGTCTCTGAACCCAAACATGACCGCAATCTGACTAACCATCTTCCTGTGCGCCAATTCAATCTCATGTTTCAAGTCGCTCTCAATCTTATCTAGCCTGTGCCGAGTACTCTTGTGGTTGATTTCGAGAGATGTCATTCTGTCTTCAATACTTTTGTCCATTGCTCTGGTTTTAGAACAGATACCGTATTTGTGACTTGCTATTTTGAATTTTCTGTTTGGGTAAATTATTTCGATTAAAATCTTATGTTATGTACATGTACGCAATGATATTAATCTAACGCAAAACAAACAAAGAAATGCAAAAAGAAAAAATGCATTAATGTAAACAAAGAGCCATGGATTCCATAAAGTAATTGCTCAAAGAACGAACTCTTTATTGGATGGAAGGATCTTTATTACAATAACTCCTTTTTTTTTACAAATATCTTTCTGCTCGAATACCTAATTCCATCATTTCCCCTATCAGCCATATGAGTCTTGGTCCCACCTCACCAACTGGCCTGACATACTGGCGGAGAGTCGTAGCTTCAGTAGCTAACATCTTTACATGCTTAGCCACATCTTGTATCTGGGTTGTGGTGCTTTTGTTGAATTCATCTCGTTCTTGGAACTCTTTGGCATTCTCCATAAGCTGAGTAAACCAATAGTCGTTGCCCCTTCATTGATATCTTCGAGAACCAGAATCTTTGTCCTATACTCCTGAATAATGCATTCCATAGCTTCTACTTGCTTCTTCAATGTATCATTTTCGCTCAGACTGGCCTGGAGTTCGATATAAGTATGATGACTCTGGAACTTGTGCAGTGAATGATTCAGGTATGCTACCTTGGCTTGCAACTCAACAATGGAGGCTTGGCTCTGCTTCAGCTTCCTATTTGTCTCATCTCATACCCTTTGCAACTCAAACAAACGGACTTTGTTGTCATGGGTTTTCCTCTTCCATGCAGTAACATTTTCTTTTTCTATTTCGAGAGCCCGGTTGTTATTTTTATTTTCAACTATCTGCTTCCCTTTTTTCTTCTCGTTCATCAGCCATCATTTATATTTTTCAACTTCTTTCTTGCCACGCTCTCTTTCTTTTCTCACGGCCTGCTCAATTTCTTGTTTTCATTGCTCTGGAGTTTTTCTCAAATTAGCATTTCGAACTGTGGCCTGAAATTTGAGAAAATCCACCCTCTAAATTTCAAATTTCACTTCTAAGTCCTTGTACTGCTTCACTACCTAATATGTCTTTCCTTTATACTTATCCACGTCTAAGCTTGCCTCGAATAAATCCTTCGTGCGCTGGCTTTGTAGGTGTTCAATTTTAGCCTTGGCCCTCTTCAACTTGGCTCTTAGAATATCTGTTTCAGACGGGACCACCTTCAGATGTTCCTCCAAGGATTTAGCCTGTCCTAGAGTTGGTGGTAAAACTTTGTCATTCATCTTGACATGTCTCCAAACATCGTAATCAGGGGTGAACATACACCGACTGTCAAACTCGATTTCCATGAGGTAGCAATGCTTCCATGAATCATTAATAGTTTGGATATTCTCTCTGAACTCTCATTGGAACTCGAATTCTGATAAGTTAAAACCCGTAGTGAAGGGGACAAACTGTCGAGAGCCATACTGTTGCGACACTAGTAAGGGAACACAATCAATTCCACCCCATAGGCCTAACAACATCAAATAATCATAATCCCCACACCTGTACAACACCTTGGTACGACCCATCCATGGAACTCTCCATACGATGTCCTGATCATGGCGATCCCGGAAGATATCAACCCACTTATTCCTCTTAGCTACCGGCCACTTCTCTGCCAGAAATTCTCGGAGGGGAGAAAAGTTTGGAGAGTGTATGTTAGGAAATGCGAGGGTTTGACACTTCCAAAAATGGCTAAGGGCCTAAACCTGTAGCAAAGGTGCACATCCTCTGAAATACACGCCTTCAAGCTTTCAACACACATTCAAAGATATGAAAGTTTCTGCTAGTATAGCTGGCACTGGGTTAGTTTCCCTTTTCAATTGCTCGAAGAAATCTAACATAGCCACATCGATATTGCCTAATACCCTTGGAAAGATGACCAAGCCGTAAATTGCCATAGCCAAAAGATCCACTCTCTTTTCCTTATTTGGATGAGTGGGAATTATGTTTCAGATGCTCCACCAATGGAATGAAAAGCTGCCCCCTCTTTTTTGTATCAGTCATTTTACCCAACCATTCTTCATGCCAGCAAAAGATCTGAGCCTCAAGTAGGCATTCTTGTTCTTAAGGGGTTTGGTATAGACTCGGTCCTTCTTTACCTTGCGTAGGTTGAAAAGTGCAAAATACTCCTCAAATGTAGGCATCATATCCTCATCATTAAAAGTAAAACAACAGTACCTAGGATTCCAGAACTGAATCAATATTCCCACGAGAGTAATAGCGTTTTCCCCCTACTTAAACGATCAGGACGAAGCTCGGGCTTAGAGCTTGGATTTAAGTCTTAAATGCGTAAAATAGAATTAAACTTATAAACGGACTATTAAGTTAAGCTTTGCTTAAATTCGCAAATTCCGACATTAAAACAAGATATAACCGACTTGTGGTCTGACTCTTTTTTTTTGAAAAAACAAAAAAAATTCCCTGGCGGAGTCACCAAGCTGCCGCAACCTCTTTTGAAGGGGTCCCGAAAAATCAAAACAACGGAGTCTCCACCAATCTTTAATGAAGGTGTGATTAGATCACCTAAAAACGGGTTATTTTAATAAAAATATTTTATTTTATTAAAACAACAATTTTGGTATGCGAAAACAAAAAACGGGTTCGGGAGTCGGTTACGCGTGGGGAATGGTTATCACCCCCATGACGCCTAAAAATTGGTACCTTGTCGGTTACAAAAGGTTTTAAAGTCGGATTTTGCGAATCGATGTAAAGCTTAAATTATTGTCTGTTCATAAGTTTAATTTTATTTTAATAGCCTTACTATTCAAAAATGAACTCCAATCACCGCCAATACTTCTGGCGCTAACCCGTCATTTTCGTTTAGTAAGACACCGCATTATTTTAATTTCACTTTTTTTAACAAACAAGTAAAGAAACTTAATGTGTTGAAGATTTTTATTTATTCTAAGTTAAAACTTATTAATCCTAAATAGATCTAAGTGTTTTTCCTATTTAAGGGTTTGAATTTTATTAAGCGTATTTTATTCCTTATGAAGAAAGTTTTATTTCAAAGAAGTCTCTATCTAAAGTTTGATGAACCTATTCCTAAAGCCAACTTAACACTAAAGCTAAAGAAAACAAAACAAGAAAAGAAGCACGATTTAAAACTCGAAATTCTTAATGGGCTTGGTTTAGTATTTATTTTATTTTGAAAAGGTTTTAAAAAAAAATTATTTTTACTTTTGAGTTTATTTGAGGAGAGATTTTTTTTTTGCTTTTATTCTTTTTATATTCGATAAGTTTTTTTTAATAATTTGAAAGGTTTTTTATTTTTTATTTTAAAAGCTTTTTATTCGGAACGCTATTTTTTATATTTTAAAGCTTTTTTTCTTCAAAATGTTATTTCTTTTTTGTATTTTTTTAAATGTTATTTCTTTTTTGTGTGTGTTTTAAAACTTTTTATTCAAAATGTTATTTTTTGTATTTTAAAACTTTATTTTTTGTTTTTTTTAAAGTTATTTCCATTCTCTAAGCATTTTTTGTTAATTTTGAAAAAAAAAAATTTTTTTTTCTTTCTTTTATTCTTTTTATGTTTTAAAGTCTTTATTTGAAATATTCTTTTTAAAGTTTTTTATTTATAAATTTTAAACTTTTTTTAAATCTTTTATGTTAATTTTTTTTTACATTTTTAAGAAAATTTTATTTGTAAGTTTTGGGAATTCTTTTTTTAAGATTTTGAAAAATAAGCATTTCAACAAACACCAATTTAAAATTTTTTAGAGATCAAATGAATCAATCATTATTTTTATTTATTTATTTATTTATTTTAAGAAACACCATTTTTAAATTTTTTAGAAGATCAAATGAATCAAACATCATTTTTTTTAAAAAAGTGAACAACATATGCTTGATGTTTTTTTTACCAAGACAATCACATAACACTAAATATTAGAAAATCAACCAAACAACAAGATTAAAACATCCAAACCAACATCAAATACACCTTGAAAAAAGAAGAACATTAACCAAAAATAAGATGAATAAATTTGAAACTAGAAAAAGAAAAGAATTTATACCGATGAAACGACGAGTTGCTAGCTTCTATTCCTTGCGAAAATTCGAACCAATGCTGCCCAAAACTTGAATAAATTCCAGCAACCTTCCAATAATTTTTAGAGAATTTTTTGAGTATTTTCGGATTTTTTTTCTTGTGTGTTCAACAATGGTGAAAAGGCACTATTTATAGGGTTTGGGGGATTGAGATTTAAGGCAATTTGGGGACAAAATCCCCATTTTCGTTCCATGAAATCATCCCAGCTTTAATTTGTTGAAATTTAATCCAAATTTCATCTGATTGGCTCCAATTTGGGAGATTTTGCACCCCAATTTAATTAGGGTTCGAACCCTTTTTCTTCCTTGTTTTGCAGGTTTCTGGCGGCGAACCGCCTGGCACCACCAGAGACGGCTGCCGTGGCCCAGGCGTGGCGGTGGCGAGGCAGCAGCTGCTGCCCAGCAGCTTCGATCGGGGGGTTTGGGGAAGAAACCCTTCAATGCAAATCCATAGCTGTTCCCATGAAATTATTGATTTCATTAAACAATCTTCATTTCTGTTCTTCATATCCATAGCTGCCAAACCCCTTGAAAATCCAGCACCAAGGGCAGCCAATGCAACACACTTGAATGCCACTAAAGAGAAAACATACCCACCAAAAACGATATTCACCGTAGAGAAAGGAATAAGTATGTTGATATGTTCATAAGTAATTTGTAATTGTATGAATTGCTTGTGATGAATGTTACAAAGTTTGCAAATGGTTAGAAGCATGAAAGGTATTAAAATCCAATGGAATAATAACTTTAGTTAGAATTAGATACAAGGCTTGCTAAATCTTGATATGATAATGTTATTAATGCAGGAGCATAATTATCGAGTCACATTTCATGTTTGTGACATTAATTAGGACGTTTGGAAGCAATTAGCACTCAATATGCATTTTTATATTAGTGAATATCAATACAATAAGAACATATCTATATACTCAAATGTTTGATTTGCCAAATTTTTTTCAGTGTAACAAATTGGTATCGATATATATATACCTATCCGATTTATTGTTTCTCTTGATTTGGTTAGGTCTAAGTGGCGTAAACTTGTAGGTTGCAAAATAATTATATTTCTTAAAAAAATCCATTAGTTTCTGCACTAATTAATTTAATTTCATGAAAAGAATATAAGTTCGAGATTAAAAGAGACATAAAAAAAATTAAAAGACTAAAATATTTGTGTTTAAAGTTAGATTGTCAAAAAAAATTTGTCATTATACCAAAAACTGCAAAGAAAAGTGAAAACCCAGATGGTGAATCCACTTACGAGACATGCTAAGGTACGACACCTTTAGGGTGCGTCAACATAAATTTTTATTATTTTGGTAAGAATTTATATAGAACTTGGTAATAATTTAGGTAGAACCAAAATTCTTATTAACTGAGTAAGAATATAACATAAATTCTTATCAACTGGTAATAATTTAGGTAGAATTGCAATTCTTATCAATTGAGTAAAATATTATGCTATAACTTAAGGATGAATCTACCATGTGCGACGAACACCGCTGAACACCACTAACGCTGAACACCATTAAATTAATTAATAAAGATTAAAAATTTCAAGAACTCAACATACAATTAATAATTATTTTAAAAAATTCAATTAAATATTTTTTCACATATATTAAATTTGAATTTTTTTAATAAGGGTAAACTACATATTTAGTACCTCACCTATTTCTGTATTTCTATTTTGGTACCCAAACTAATTTTTTAACAAAATAGTACCTAACGTTACGTATTGTTTCTATTTTGGTACCTTAATTATTAAAAATAAATGGAAACAGTGACGTTGCTTGGTCAAATAACAGTTTTAGTCCCTAAAATTTATACAATCTATCAATTTAGTCTAAAATATTATCAATTTAAACATCATTTTTAATTTTTGGATTAAAAATATAAATTTATTCTTTCTTCTTCCATTCGAAGTATGAAAAATTAGTTATCGAACATCTTCTTCATTGTCACTACAGTTTCCTTCAAATTTTCATTTATTATTATTTTTTAATTCCTCCAAAAACAATATCGACTTTAATAACAACAACAAAAAAGTAAAATATGAAAAAGTGAAAATCAACTAAAACCTACAAAAGCAATAAGTGTAAAAAATAATATCCACCGTGCTGTTATAGTCAATTTTCCAATAGTACTGAATTTCTTCGAAATTAAATTAAAATTAAATTTCATACTGTGATTCCATAGTAATTTTTTAAATAAAATGTAATTCCGTAGTAACACGTGAGGGAGAGATGTAAAACGCAGCAGTTGGAAGTTGCAGTTTCGTGTTTTAATTAGCTTAGCTGTTTCAGTTGACTTCATTTTCTCACCCAATTTCCTTCGGATGATAAAGAGAAAACACGTGATATCCACGGCTTCTTTTACCCACATATTTAAAAAATTAATTCTCAAAATATGTTTAACTCAATCATAGATAAATTGACACAACAATTGAGGAATTAAACTCACATACAATGTTCAAACAACATAGGTAAAAACAATCAACAGGTACAAAGAAGGTAAGCAAAAAACTGTTAAAAAGCTCGGTTCTTGAATATGTAGTTTTGTATTTTAGGAAGAATTAAAAAAAATAATCGATAAAAATTTGCAAGAAATTGTAGTGACAATGAAGAAGTTTGATACTTAGTTTTTCATACTTTCAAATGGAAGAAGAAGAAAGAATAAATTTATATTTTTAATTCAAAAATTAAACTGATGTTTAAATTGATAATATTTTGGACTAAATTGATAAATTTTATAAGTTTTATGGACTAAAACTGTTATCTGATAAAACAACATCATTGTTTCCATTTATTTTTAATAGTCAAGGTACCAAAATAGAAACAATATGTAATAAGGTACGATTTTGCTAAAAAATTAGTTTGGGTACCAAAATAGAAATACAAAAATAGATGAGGTACTAAATATGTAGTTTACCCTTATTAAAAAATTAAAAATTACATATATGAAAAATAATTTAATTAAATTTTTTAAATAATTATTAATTATGTGTTCAGTCCTTAAAATTTTTAATATTTATTAAAAAATTTAATAGAATTCAGCGGTGTTCAATATTAGTGATATTCAACGGTGTTCAACATTATGTTCAGCGATATTCGTTGCGCGTTATAAATTTTTCCATAACTTAAATTCTTATTCACTGAACAAGAATTTAGGTTATATTTTATCTTAAATAAAAATTTGTGTAACACTAAAAAATTATGTTATAAGCCACCTTATTTTAATCACACCGTAAGTGCCTCACGGGAGAACCCCTCCCACCACTTAGGCCCAATGAAAACGATGAATTTGTTAGGTTGAAACCCAAACTACTGCATTAATAATTAGCTTTAAGGAATTTAAAAGGTAAACTTATTAGTCATCAAATTTTTAAACAGAATTTTAGTTATATTTTTATCTTAAATCCAAATTTTATTTTATTTTTAATATGATCCTAAAATTAAAATAATATATTAAATAAATTTAAAATAATACCATATTTAAAACCCTAAAAATCTAACTTTTTATCTCTATCTTTTTCTCTTCCTTTCGTTCTCCCTCTGAACAAGCAATGGATGTTATAAAAATTCATCAAAGAATCCCACCCAACCTTGATTTTTATCGACAGCTAAAATAGAGAAAGAAATTAAACAGAAAACAAACCCAGAAATTTTGAACCCCAATAAAGCCTTTTTAATCACTTTATCTCTCTTAGTTCTCTTTAATATGGATAAATCAGGCCTCGATCTTTTACCACTGCTAGAACTCAGTTTTTGTGTCTGCTCTTTAAGCTCAACAGTAGTTGCAGTTGATTGATCTTTGGATGTTAGCTCCACCCTGAAAATCGGCGCAACAGGTGGTGGCGGCTTGAAAGGTTGAGATGATGAAGTTGGTGGTGGTGGAGAATCAACATGGGAATGATTGGAAAATTTGCTTCCTCCATTGCTTGTCTATAGTGAGAACGAAAGGAAGAGAAGAAGATGAGATAAAAAGTTAGATTTTTAGGGTTTTAAATATAATTTAAAAATAATATTATTTTAGTTTATCTAAAATTTATTTCATATTATTTTAATAAAAAATCGCAACAAAAGGTTACATCAGCATCAATTAACGGAATATAACGAGAGAAACAGTATTGAAAACAAAATAAAAAATTAGGTAATCTGATAAAAAATTTAAAAGTATGGTAACCAAAATAATTTTGCATTAAAAGTTTGGTGACTATTTATGTAATTTACCCAAATTTAAAATGGGCAGCAGCAGAAGCCGAAAATAAAGAAACCAGAGAAAGAGGAAAACAAAATGGAAGCAATCGCCGAAGAGAAGGCAGAATTTGAAGAAGCGGAGATAAAATATGTTAGCTATGGAGGAGAGCATCATCTGCCGCTCATCATGAATTTAGTCGATCAAGAACTCAGCGAGCCTTACTCCATCTTCACCTACCGATATTTCGTCTACCTTTGGCCCCAACTCTCCTTCCTCGTAATCTCTTCTCCCCCCTTTAAGCTGTTGCACGATGGGTTTTATAAAACAATTTCCTTCTCCTTTTAACGCTTTAAAATAAAATAAAAAAGCAGGCTTTTCACAAGGGTAAATGCGTGGGGACTGTGGTGTGCAAAATGGGGGAACATAGAAATACTTTCAGGGGCTACATTGCAATGTTAGTTGTAATCAAGCCTTATCGTGGAAGAGGCATAGGTAATTATGTTTTCGTTTTCATGCTCTTGAATTTATTGAATGGGTTGGATTCTTTTGATTCGAAGTCGAGAAATTGTGTATCGTATGGCTTTCCTGTTACTGAATGCCGATGTTTTTGCTTATGTTGCAGCCACTAAGCTCGTTACCAGATCCATTAGAATGATGATGGAATCTGGATGTGAAGAGGTACGGTACTTTTCATGTTTTGTCTTGGTGATTTCATTTTGTAATGATGAATAATGAAGCTCATTTCCGTGTCACAAAATTCTGAATTTGAAAATGGATAGTACGATATATGTATGAATTAAGTCGAATTGTCGATCTCGTTCTGTTTCGGAAACATAAGGTGTGGTCCTAATATTTTGTTGGACTCGAATTTGGTTAGTTGGTCTGAAATGAATGTGAATTTTATCTTTCATATAGATTTCTGTGATCAGTGATCACTCTTCATATATGCTGTTGCACGTCTTTGTATGCATTGTAAAACTGGTTAATTCTGCGGAAATAGCACAACTCGCCGACCAGTTAACCTGTTTCATGTTTTTAAAGACAAGGGGCATTGTCTAATTTTGTCCCTAGTATTTTTATGCTGACCGTGGACCGTCCGAACATGAATCAGAAACCATGTTATTAGAATTTCATGCTCTTTTTCTAAACTTTGATACCGTTTGAGATGTGATAGCTTTGATTTGTGCTCAGTTGGTGATTTCTTTAGCATTTCTCAACCTAATAACACCTTCCAGCTATATTTGGCTCATCAGAAGTTATGCCTGTTTATAAGCTATAAACCACACATAATTTGTTGATTGAAAAAGGATGTTTACCAAGGGATCTCTGCAATTGGCAAAATTCTTCTAAAACATAAGAATGTGCAAAAACATAATGTTCCCGTGTATTTTCTTCGCCTTCGTTTGTAGATGGTATGCCTAGCATGATTTCATATATATTTGTAAACGTTACTGCAAGTTTATTATTCAAGGGAGGTTCGTGGTGACGGATTGACCATTGCCGACATTTATTATGTTATTTAAGGTCACACTGGAAGCAGAAGTGACGAACAAAGGAGCACTGGCACTATATGGGCGTCTTGGGTTTATCAGGGCGAAACGGCTTTTTCACTACTACTTGAATGGTGTTGGTGCTTTCCGTTTGAAGCTATTATTTCCTCCTCCTCCTACTCGGCAAGAGTTATAGCCTTCACCAAGACACTTGAAGAATGTGTGCATTTTGCAGTATTGGTGGCTACTAAGCTTTATGATTTAAACTGTAGGTTTTATTGTTATGGTTGTACTTTCCACCCTTAGATTTGTTCTTTACTGTATCAGTTTATAAAATGTATCAGATTTTCTCTGGTTAGTTTGAGGGTAAAGTTAAAAATGGTCACCAAAATATCTCAAATTGTTTATTTTGATAAACCCCCCTTCAGGCTTAGGTTTGTTTGCTAACAAAAAACACTTTTCAAATTCTCTGATTTTAAACCAATCACATGTTATCATCTGATTGATTAATTAAGGTTTATATTTTGAAAAAAGTGCACAACCCTTCATATTTAAGCTATAAAAATCCCTAACCTTAAAACTTAAACCTTAAATAATACACTCCTAAACATTAAATTCTAATCATAAGCCTTAAATTCTACACCCTAAACATCTAACCCCTAAATCACAACCTAAATCTCTAAACCTTAAAATTGAAAGGCTTGTGTAAACTTTGCATAGGCTTTTGTATCAATATATTTTTCTTAATTTAATAGATACATTTTTACTGATGTGATATTATTAGAGGTGATAATCGAGTTGTTTGGATCGAGTCATTTCGAGTTGAGTTGATTTTCAGTTTATGCTTGATTTAAGTCTGATTCGAATTTAGTTTGAGTTTATGTTATTTTGAGTTCGATCGAGAATCGGGTCGGGTCAATGTCAGATATGTTGTCTTTCTGGTCGGATCAATATCAGATCGATTGAATTTTCGAGTCGGGTCAATAATAGATTGGTTGAATTTTCGAGTCGGATTAATATTGGATCATTTGTTTTTCGGACCGGGTCAATAGAATACAAAATAAGAATAAAAACATACATATTTGAGCAAATTAAATTCGGGTTACTTTCAATTCTGGTTATTTTCAGTCCGGATTAATTTTTGGTTCAATTAAAATTCGATTCGGTTTTGGTTCGGTTCGCAGATTCAAGTAAAGTTTAAACTATCATATTTGATTTTATATTAATCTCGAGTCAAATTTACCAAGTCTAAATATTATATTACGTCATCATTTATTCACACATGAACATGTCACTTTAGCATTTCAATCCACGAGGACCTGTCTAGTTTAAAAAGTTCGGGCTCAATAAGCCCACTAGAATTAGCCTGATCCTTAGATCATTTTAGAAGGTAACAAAAACCAAGGCAAGTGAGATAGAAGAAAGCAGTAATAGGTAACTTAACTATAAAGTTAACAAAATTGTAATACCTTCCTTTCCATCTTTCATAAGAAGCAAACGATCGAGAAGAGTTATATAATGGGTCCTTTCCACCACGTCATTTATGGGACCAATTAATAAAATGAATGTATTTTATTGATTGGTCTCATAGATGACGTGGTAAGAAGGACCTATGATATAATTTCTCCAAATGATCAGTACTGGTGCTCATTGAAATGCGTTTATGAATCTGCTAAAAATCTTAGAGAATTGAGATGGAATAATAATTTCAAAAAATGCAACATCCGGCAACAATGTCACCAATAATTGGCTATCTAATTAGTTCTCATCAAAATCATTCATAAAGAATAAAATTTCCCATCATCAATTTGCAGAATCACATTGATCTAATTCAGGGAGATCACTTTCGAAGAATGTCGAATGAAGAGTCCTCACACACAGCTCCGCTTCGTCGTCGTGTACTATCAATGATATGTTAACCTAAAAAGTATCGACACAAACTCTGAGTTACACATACATCGCAATAAATAAAGTTGGTAAATGTCGTACCATTGCTAATATGATCAACTGACCTTAGATGCGCCCTGAGAGATCATTTGAACATTCACTCCGTTGGCCCTTAAAACGTGGAATGCCTGCCATGCCATTCCGTTATCCATGTTACCGATGTTTATTTTTGCATTAGAACTACAGAAGAGCTCCATGTTTGCTTATTTTGAATATCTTGAATTAGAATTAGAAGATTATTTACAAGTTTTAAGCTCGGTTGCATACGACATGACATATAAGAGTACCTTCTCAAGTATAAGTGAGGATCTCTGGACATTGCCAATGAGAGAAATGATAGATCTGTGCTGAAGAAGATTGACAATAGCAATTCTTTCGAGTTCTTCTACAACATGGTCAAGTTCCTGACAAGTGATACGAACAGAGATGTTACAGACAGTGAAAATGGTTCAGACAGGTATAAGATCTGTTCAAGGCACTATCAATTAAAGCATCGAGAATGGAATCATACGCTTGCCTGCTGAATTAATTCTCTGCTCCAAAGTTTTGATGGATCCAAAGTCAAAGAAATACTGACTTCACTAGTAGCTACAACATCCACTGAGATACCTAAATCTTCAAAGATAGAAAATACCTGCACAGACAAAAAGATACAAATCAACTCCACAAGAGAAAAAACAATGGACAATTACCACTAAAATTAAGAATAGCCTTCTAACCTTTGCAAGAAAGCCAAATTGACCAAGCATGCGTGTGCTGACAATATCCAGCATGGTGACATTCCTTTTCAACACTATGCTGGTGAGTACTGCCTGCATAGGGGAAAAACTATTACAGCAGTTCAGATTTCATTAAAGAACATTAAACAAGCAACCAGCCGCTACATGCCTTACTCATATCTCTATTCCTGGTGATGAGAGTTCCAGGAGCATTTGGATTGTAAGAATTTTTAACCCTAACAGGAATATCACCCTCTCTAGCTGGTCTCATGGATTGTGGATGCAGTACCTGAAGAAGGGAATGATAAACATCCAAATTCACTCAGTTTCCCATGTTTCAATAAAGTAAATGATAACTACTTCCAAGGATGGAGGATAAAAGAGAAGTCGCACACAAATTTATGCATGTGTTTTCACCAAAGCTTGATAGTTGCAAAGAAACAAAGAGGGAAACAAAAGCAGCAAATCAATTATAGCACCTGAGCACCAAAGTATGCAAGCTCAGCTGCCTCGTCGAATGTCAGATACAGGACAGGTTCTGCATGTGGATATATATTCGGGTCACAGGTTAAAACACCATCAACATCTTTCCATACCTGTAATGAACAAAAGAATATTGTTATAACTTTTTCCAAAGGAACACCATACTATGAAAAAGGCATAAACTTGTAAGCACTTGTTTTTGCTGCAACTTTGGGTCTCCAGTACACATTGCACTTATAGATGTTGTATGAACTATGAACATGATGGCATTCATCAAATGATACGAAAAAGAATATGGCACTGACTATCATCGTACAACAGCAGGTTTATTACATACATATTCAGAACTTGGACATATGCACTGACCTGAATTTCTCGCAACCCCAATGCTTTTCCGATGGTTGTGGCTGTCAAATCACTACCACCTCTACCTAAAGTAGTAACTGCACCAGATCTCCATCCCTACAATCAGAAGTTAACAAGATAAAAAGCAATACCAAAAGATCCCACCAAGAATCTCCTGTTTAAGAATGAAACCACTTCAGAAAGACGTACAGCATTTCTACCTTTCCAAGGAAACCAGTGACAATTGGGATTGCAAGATCACTGTTCCAATCACCATTTAATCTTTTTGCAACAGCTGGGTAAGTTGCTTCCAAAATATCCGCATTTGTGAAGTCATCAGTAGTAATGAAACCAATTTCAAAGGCATCATACTGCATACAGGACACTGACTTATAATTTGCAGTCCTTAAGATGATTGTTATGAGGAAATGTAGAGAATAGAGTACTAAGCATAAATTAATCATGGAGAAGTTGAGTACCCTAGCCAATGCTAACGTGAATTTTGAACCACAAAGAAATTGAACTTTAGGGTTGGGAAAACAACTGGTCAAATTGCGAGTATACCAACATATATAAATTCTACATATAGGAAAAAGAAGATGAACAACATACTTGACGGGCCTTAACACCAATTTTATTCAAATATGCTGCAAAAAGCCTCGTAGACATGCACTCCCCAAATGAAACTAAATAGTCTTTTGTTCGCAATGTTAACTCTTTCATCATAGAAATTCCCTTTAAGAGCTGCTCCAGCACTTCTAGGTGACCTACAAAAGGGTTGTTCATGAAAAAAAAGAGACAGAAACCAGTATAAGTGACCCTAAGCTAAAAGAACAGAAGAAAAGACATCAACATGAAACTGAATAAGGCAAGAAGTTTCTCGAGGTAAGAAAAGAAAGAAGATTTGATGTCAACTCAAGAGTAGATTAGAAACTCACCATCAACAATAGGCCATTCCACTCCAAGCTCATCAGCCGTCCTGGATTTAAAGTTGGCAAAAAGAGATAGCAAATTTAAATAATAACCTCTTATCTCAAAAACCAACACCCAAAGGAGAGAAAGAAAAAGGAAAAAAAATCCTTTCAATTGCTCTGACCTATGATGCAGCTCTTTTATAAATCTCAACTCTTCTAAACCATCTACATTAGTGACACCACAGCTTACAGCCTTCTCTCCAGCCTAATCATCAAGCAAAAACCAACTTCTCAGCAAACCCTTTATTTCTACAGTCTAAGAAATTAATGGATAAAAAACAAAAGATAAAACGGTAAATTAAGTGAGGATTACCAGCAAAAGCTTATTGGTAGTCTTTCCCATTGCAGAAAGGACAATAACAGGTCTTTCATTGGGGAAACTGAGTATAAGTTCAGCAACCTCTCTCATTCGCTCGGCGGAAGCAACCGAGGAGCCACCGAACTTCATCACACATGTCAATTGATTCTCCGCTTCTCCGAAGCTTACAGCCTCGAACTCGTCCCTTTGGATAACATCCACATTTCCCCCTTGACGACAACTAATTCTAAATACTCTACTTATAGAATTCGAAGGCCTAAATGCAGCAAAACTAAGCAGAGTTGGCGATGCCCATTGGCGTTCTAAATAAGTATGCTTTGGAAACGAATGAGACGGAGCAGAAAACCGCAACGAAGCCGACATCTCGCGTTGTTTCGACGAATAAATAAACAATATAGACCCTCCAAAGATCTGATTGGAAAGCATAACAAGAAATGAAAACAAAGAATTTTTGGCGTGTGATTGGATAAGTGCAACATACATTACCAGAAGAAAATAAAAAAGTGTGCATCATAACATCAATATGATTTCAAACAGAAATGAGAAAATCAGCAACATTTAAAGAGAAATTAGTAAACAACGATGAGAAAAAAGTGCAGACCTTTGAAGAGCTGGAAAGAATGATAACAACAATAATTTATTAAAATGAAAGGGCGATCCTTTGGTGGAGTTGAAGGAAAACTAACAGCCAAACAGTGTGGGAAAAGAAAACAAAATTGGTAAGAGCAAAGATCAGACCAGAGCAGACCGCCGCCTCCCCTCGTCTTGTCTGCCCTCCCTTTATTATTAACATATTTGAAATTCGATCCGACGGTAACGGTGCAATCTATTTGATTTGGAGGGCTCTCGCTCTCTTCTCCTCTTTTGTGTTATTTACTTATTTTTGGTAGTTAATTTTAATTGACAGCTTTTGTTAAATAAATATAAGAAACAAAGTGAGCTACTTAGCATTGTTATGTTAGTGTTCCGATAATTAGAAGGTTGTGAGTTCGAATGTTTAAAAGATTTATGAATCGAAAGGGTGCAACACATCTCTGAAAATTATAAACTTCTAAAATCCTAAATTAAACCATGTCTATTTTTTGTAATAGGTGCTTAAATTTTTTACTATTTTGTCTTAACAATCAAATAAATGTTCAAATTATACATTTTTTCAGTTAGGTGCCTAAATTTTATTTTAGGCCAAATATGTCCCTAACGTTTTAACTTTACTCAAATAGATGCCCCGCCACCATTACTGTACGTTAATTTTCACCATTAACTTATGTTATCCGACACATGTCATCTTTTTAAATTTCCAAAATTATATTTTAAAAAAATAAAAATAAAAAAATAACCTCAAATTTTACAAAATAGCCCCAAATTTTGAAATCCCTAACACCCCAAAACCCAAATCTCGATTTGACTTGATTTTGCCACCGATTGTCACACCGCCGATCACATCCGTCACCGGACCATCATGACCATTTACTCCACCACCTCGTCGTCAGAAATCGACCGACAGCAAGTGAAATTTCGAAATCGTCGAATAGTTCATTCGAATGATTCACGGCGAACGATGGCATAACGAATGATGAATGGTGTGGGTCGTTCGACGAGAGGAGGGTTTTCATTCCGTCGTCGAAAACGTGACAAACACCGGTGGGAGTGGCCGAATTTGGGGTTTAAGAATTTGGGGATTATTTTGTTAGGATATTTGTTTTGATATAATAATTGAAAATAGTTTTAGACTAAATTGAAAATATTGCAAAAATAATTTATGTCCAAACAACTTGAAAATAAGTTTGTAAAGATTTTCAGAGGTTTTGGAAAGGTTTTGAACATTTTAAAGAAGTCAAAAGGTTGTTTTCAACATAGGCGTACCGATACGGTATACCCCGTATCGATACGGTCCAAGGGTTTCAGCTACAGTATTTTTCTAGTAACCAAAAATCGTACCGATACGTCCCTAGGCATACCGATACGGGTAGGGTCGTACCGATACGTATGTACGCATACCAATTCCCATTTTAACTACCCCAACGGCTATTTCCCAACTGTTATTTAACTTGCAGGGCATACCGAAACAGACCAACCCGTACCGATACGGTTTGCCAAACAAACCAAGGCGTACCGATACGGTTAGCAAAAAGACCAAGGTGTTTTGATACAGTTAGCAAGACTGAGCATAACGGCTAGTACCTGTACCGATACGGGTACACGCGTACCGATACGGTTAGGCAGCTAAGAACTTAACGGCTAGTTTCCAAGAATGGCGTATCGATACGGGTAACCGTGTATCGATACGGACAACTGCAGAACTGTATTAATTACGGGAAATAGAGGCTCCAACTGTGATACCCCAAAATTTACTAAGTTGATTAAGGGTCATTTAGTACAAAGATAATAGCTTAAAAGCTAACTTAGTGACTAAAATGACAAAAATGCAAAAGTTGGGATTTCTTTAATTATGGTTTTGGAAAGGAAATTTCTAAGGTTTAAAGGTCTCATGTGATAGATAGTGAATTGAATAATGTATTCTTAAAGTTTGGTTGAATTCCAAGGAAAATTGGAATGGGAATTGAAGTTTAAAAAAGTAGTGACCAAAATGTAAATTTTGAAAATTTTATGGCTAAAGTATAATCTTTGGAAAAGTTTGGGGACTAAAGTTGTAATTTCCCAAAAGTTAAGGGTTTTTATTTCATAAATAAATAGATCACCTAAGGATGTGGATCGAATGCGGAATTATTGGTTCGACTTGATACTTCGATTATTGGGAAAATTGCAGTTAAAGTTTAAGTCGAATTCGGATATCCAGACGAACTGGAAAATTTTGAAAGTTTGCCATATTATAGATAAAGGTTATAAAATTCATTTCCAAGTGTTGGAAATATTTTTAGTTTGATTCAAGATGAATCCTATAGTTTATTTCTGAGTAAAGGATTATTTATCGGTATATTGGATCGAATGGACATTTTGGAGACTGGTCTAAAAGCTATGGAAAAGTCATAAAATGTTATTTTAAGAATATTTTATTATGGTTGGTTGAATTCTAACTAGATTTAGTTAGAATGTAATGGAATGGCAATTTGGAAACAAACTAGTAAATAAAGACTAGTTGGAGGGCAAATTGGTCATTTGGCCCCAATGGCAATTTTGAAATATTTAAAATTTATAAGGGAAATTTTGGAAAGAGAAAATGGAAGATTAAATATTGGCTCTTGATTGATGATAAAATCAATCTCAACCATTGGATAAAAGGGCAAAATTGTAATTTCACTATTAAATAAATTTAATATTCATTTAATATATACATGTGTAAAATAATGGTGAAAAGATGAACATTTCACTCATTTTTCCAGCCAAAAACGTGAGGGCTAGGGAAAGAAAGAGAAAAAATTTTCCAAGCTAAATTCAAGCCCTGAAACTCGGTTTTCAGGTAATCTCTTCAACTACAAAGTTGTTATACTCTTCAAGCTCTATCTTTTGATATCAATAATTCATGGAATCCATGCTTTATTGATGAGAATTTACATGAGAAATAAATTATGGTTTATGGATCAAATTGGGGCTTTTGAGATTTTATGATTCCGTGATTGAATTCAAGTTGAAATCAAGCTAGTATGATGTTAAAATCATGATATTGAGTTGGGATTTAAGTTTTACATGTTTTTATTATTATGAAGATGATTAGGGTTTATGGATTCAAGTTTAATTTAGGGTTTATGATGTTGAAATAATGATCTAGTAAGCTTGAATTGTTGTTTGAAAGCAAAACCCTAAGTTAAATTGTGTAGGGACCATTTCGGCAACTTGAAAAGTTGAAGGATCAAATCTGAATTTTTATAATTTGGAGTGTTTTGTGTTTTTAATGATGTTAGAGATAAGAAAATGAAGTTAGAATGCAAATTGATGTTGAATTGAATTAGTGACCATTTGACAATTTGTCAAGGTTAAGTGACCAAATCAAAATTTAAGTTTTGTATGGGGGTTAAATCTGATTTTTAGTTGTAATGATGGAATTAAAGTATTAATATTTAATTGAGGACTAAATTGCAAAGTTAAGAAGCTTGAATCCTTATCTTTGCTTTTTAGTGACTATTTCGGTAAATAAGGAAAATTAGGGAGAATCATTGTGAATAATTATTTGGTGAAGAATGTGATGAGTTGGTGGTTTAAAGCTAGTGATTGGACTAAATTGAAAAGTAGAGAAATAAGGAGAAGTTAGTATAAAACTTTAAATTGTTTATGGAAGCTGTGTAGAAAAACTGGTTTATGGTAGTAGCTTTGAAAATTCACCATAAATTCTACAAAAATTGTTAGAAGATGAATTTTATACCGATGTAAAGATTTGTTTGTCTAGTTTCATGTCCAACAAACGGAAACTGATTTCGAGTTCCGAGTAAAAAGATATGAATTTTTAAGTGGTGAAATGACAGAAAACAGTATAGCAGGCTGTTCCGAAGTTCAATACTGGAAATTGACTTTGAAAATTTTTCATAAAACGTACAAGTTGAATTTGGGCTATTAATTTATATGGTTGAAACGCTTATTGAATATAGTTTCTTTCAGAATAAACGGAATCGAATTCCGAGTTGTAGATTATTTTATAGAAATATTTCTTTGGAGGTACTGCAAACTGCCAGAAAATGAGAATTGATACACTTTGTATCTAAGGTTGATTAGTAAGCTTGAAAAGGGTTAATGGAAGTTCAAATTGGTCACTAAGGACCATAATGAGTTTTTAAACAATACAAGGAAGAAAATAAAATGTTTGGAGATTTTGTATTCAAATGATTATATTGGACAATATGTCTAAGATATTGTTAGATTGGGATCTAACAAATATTTTACTTATTTGAATTATGAAGTTAAGTTCGAATCAAGAGAGGTTCGGGGTATAATGAAGGAAAAGATCAAAGAGGACTTAGTGAGGCATATTAATACATGGCCCAGGTGAGTGCAATGCATACATAACATTATACATGGATATTTTATACATCACTAGTAAGACTTGCGATGAGTCTAACTGGTTTATATATTGTCATGATAATTATGTCATTGATCATATATTTGACATACTTTAAATATGTCAAAGGTTGAAAATAAATACATTGATCACTAGTTATTGATGATGGTTTACTATTAATGTTATTCGGTTATGAACCGCTTCATGTTAATATAAATTGATATACATTGCCATGGATGAAATATTTGATGATATAAAGCCCAAGTACGATATAGAGATTCAAAGGTATAGTTGGCTAGCCATAGAGTCATAAACAGCTGTATAAATATTCTAAACACTTCGGTGCAATATTCATAAATACTCATTGAGGGTATACTTATGCAAGGTTTGGGTATACGGAAACACTTAGTGTGTTAAGCACTACGGTGCAATTTTATTAATACTCAATGAGGGTATACTCATGCAAGGTTTGGGTATACGGAAGCACTTAGGGTGCTAAGCACTACGGTGCAAATAATACATTATACTCAAGTAAGTATAGGGAGATGACTCGTGTACATAGAATCTCTTAATTCGATACATTGGGCTAAATAAATTGAAAAGAATCAAAAAGAAACAGGAAGATAAACTTGAAGCTTGCAGATAGAAATGGGAAAAAGGTATTGATAAGCATTGAAAGCTTACGGATGGATATTGGCAACGGTATTGGTAAGATCTAATCTTATCACTTTGATATACTTATTTATTTATGTTAACGAGCATATAATGGTAAGGTGATCATATGCATTGTTAATCATTAATATTAATATTAATATTAATATTATAACAATTGCACTTGAATTCGAATTATTGCCTCACTAAGTAAATACTTAGCGTGTAACTGTTTTACACGTAGGAAAGAAGAAATGGTTGGAGTAAGGATCATAAACGGACATCATCAATCAATAACAGGTACATCAGTATCAGTAAAATATCTTTTGACACTGTTTGATATTTACTAGTTGGCATGTATATTAAAATGATATGCTTGCTCTGATCGAATTTGTATTTTATGTTGTATCTGGATGAATTTTAAGTCAGGCAGTTTCACTAATTATATAAAGTCAAATTAAATTGATAAATTGCTGCCTGAATTTAAACTTGATTTGAAGGCGAAAATATAAAGTTTTAACTTTACGTGATAAATTAGATTTTTTTATAAAGATTAAATTGTAATATTTTCCTTACAAAACAAATTTTTTTTACCAAGTTATAAATATTTTATGGTTTTACAAATATTTTGTGACATCTCTGTCTCGTATATAATGATGGATAAGGGAAGGGGTGTTACACCAACGGCTCCAATTCAATCCCAACGGTCTCTAACGGCTATGAACTCAATTGGGAGTATATAAGGGACCTCCAAGCATCTATGGAAGACTAATGCTTCAATTGTCAACAACATTATGATGTCAAATTTGTCTTAGACCTTAAATTCTCATTCTTTGTATAGACTACACTTGTTGAGCTTAAATGTCAATGTATGCTCAAGTGTATTAGGATTTGTGTGAGTGATTTAAAGTGCAAACGCATACCTTTAAGAGGGATTTCAGTTTGCTTAGAATCTCTTTTGGTTAGAAGAGTTCCCAAAGCTCGGGTTGTGAGCTTTGGATGCTAGACTTGGTAATTGAGTCTAGGTTGTAAAAGGTTGCCTCCTAAGACTTGTAAAAGGGGAAGAATTCTTAGTGAATTGGTTGAAATCCTTAGTGGGAAGCTAAGGTAGTGGATGTAGAGCTTGTTAGAAGCTTGAACCACTATAAATCCTTGTGTTCATTGTCTCATCTTTTAGCTTCCACACTTACACCCAAAAATCGATCTTCTCCACACTTGGCAAGCATTTCGGTTGAAGGAATTTGAGCCCAACATATTTGAAAATTTCAGGATTTTTAAAAATTATGATTTATTTTTTGAAAAATAAAATTCAGAAGATGTTTAATACTGCAACGTGTATGATTTTCATTAGATAACGACAGAAAATTAATGCTCGTTATGGTGAGGCACCTATTTGGATCACAGAATAAAACATTAGACGCCTAATTGGGTCGAAACAAAGTTTAGGCATCTATCTGAAAAAATTATAGTTTAAGCACTTATTTGAGAGTTAAACCTTTTTTTTTTGCTAAAGTAAGTGTCTTAGTTGACTTTAAAACAAGCTAAAAATAAAATTTTAAATACCTATTTTAATTTAAAAACATTTTAAATATCCATTATAAAAAATAAACATAATTTAATCACTTATTTTATAGTTAAACCTTAAGTAAAATCAAAATCCGTTTGAAACCCTGTGTTAAGCACGTGGCTTTAGCAGAAAAATGAAATTAACTTGGTATTTTCATTTTATCTTTTAAAGTTGGTGAATGAGTACATAAATTATTACATATATTTAAAGCAAGTCAGTCTAGAGATGGGCACGGGTCGGGTTTTTTGTCCACTTGAAACCGACCCAAAATTAAATACTCTAAACCCGCACTCGAACATATTTTTTTAAAAACCTGACCCGACCTGAAAATAAATATACTAAACCCGACCCGACCCTACATGACTTGACTTATAAAAAAATTAATTTTAAGGAACCAAATGTAAAAAAAATAATTTTAGGGGACTTAATCGTAAAAAATTATAATTTGAAGGATTAAATTGTAAATAAAAATTTATTTTTAAGGACCTAATTAGAAAAAAATATAAAGAGGGGTATTGTTATAAATATCCTTGAAAAATTTAAGGGAAAATTATACAATTAGTCTCGAATCATATATTTTCCTTTCTAAATCCGAATCCGATCCAAACTCGATTTTTTTATTAAAAAATCGCACTCGATCGGACCGGGGCGGATCTAAACCCAACTGGGTTGGATAAAATACCCATCCCTAAGTGAGTCGTGAATGATTCAGCTTGCAGTAGTCCTCTGCCCCTAAAATAATATAGCTTGTTTGCTAGTTGCTGCCAATTTCCAGCAGCCATTACCATTTTCCCAATATATTTAGCTTTATTCATATCAATGAAACCCAGCACTCAGCAGCATAAATAATGAAAACCAAACCACCATGCATAGATTTTATTATAAAAAGCTGAAATTACTAAACATAAAAATTTAAACAAATCCATCAGAATCTTCTTCTTTTACAGTAAAATAAGAAGTATGGATTTATATTGCGATTACGGCCGCAGTATTTTATTACAGTTGTGGACAATAATAAATAAATTATGATTATTGCGGACCATTATTTTTTACAACAACAATTTCGAACAGTTGTTGCTATTGTTATATAGCGGCCGCTACCGCGGTAGCGGATCGCTATTTAAATCTCTAATAAGAAGCAATGAACATATCAGCTAAGGATACTCAGCTGCTTGCGCCACCTACAAAGCTCCTACCACTAGGAATAGGATGAGAAGCAGCTAATTGAATTTACAGTCCAACCTAGCAATGATGCACAAAAAGATAACTTAACCACAATTTAATTTGTAGTTTTAAGCGCTGAACAGAATAACTTTCTATACGGCCTTGGATTTTGAAAGAAATCACATTTATCGAAATTGTTATAGAGTTGTTAGCTGAAATGGTTAGACAGTTGATTGAGTAGTTTAAAATCAAATGTTTTCGTTTGCAGCTAATTGAATTTACAGTCCAACCTAGCAATGATCCCAGCTTGCTGTATGTCCAATCCAAGGTTGTCTGGACCTCTCATGGAGTCATGGTGGACAGCAAAAACATGTAGAAAAAAAAAATGCATTGTCCACAACAAGTAGTTATTACATGACAGGACGGGGAGCTTAGGCCAGGCCCAAAGGGTTGCCCCCTTAGAATTTAAAAATTTCATAACAAGACCTTCAATTTTTTTGAAAAATTTTAATTTGGTTCCCTCAAATTTTTAGAAATTTATATTAGAAATTGCATTTTTAATATTGTCAATTGAATTCTCTAAAATTTTAATTTGGTCCCTTTAATATTTTTGGTCTAATGACAATTTAAGTCTTTATAACTTTAAGTATTAGATAAATTAGGCATTGTCCCTCAATTATGAGTTTAACTACTAATAAATCCTTATATATATTTTTTTAAATTAAGTAATTCGTGCCCTCCTGACATTGGATCTTGGCTCCATCCCTGATTACATGTTTACATTGACACACCCCGCTGTTTTTGGCAAGCATAGGTAGGTTGATATCTGCATTATATATTCGCTCTTGCCAGCAAAGAAACAAAAGCCTAGATATGATCTTAAAAACAATATTGACTAATGAAGAACAAATGTCATAAAGGCAGTTTAAATAAGATTTGATGACAACATTTTCTATGCATAAATGGATGAAACATTGGTCCCCCGCAGTTCATGCAAGTACATACACTAGAAATCATTTATTTTATTGAATAAGAAAGAGTTCAATTTTATGCAACATTCTAGCTCAATATTAACTTATTCACCATGTTGATGCAATACAAGTCACTACGAGGAAAGAACACACAGACGTATCAAAGTTTTTACTAGTTTTGTAATAGGATTTCTGATAAAACCAGATTCTGGGAGAGATTAATGAAATTCAAAGGTTTACCTTTGCAGGTTGGCTTTTAGGGCTCGGGAATGAGCTGGGACATAGTTCTTCCTTAACACGACCTGGAAGAGTAGGTGGAGTGGGTGTCATTATAATCAGGTCCATTCATCAATATATCCGTAAACTTGAGTATTAAATGCTAGGTTGAGTATTATAATATCTTAGCAAATATATTTGGCCGGTTGTCTAAGTTGCTCATCTTTATTCTCTTATTTTTCTTAGATCATGGGTTCTAGACCCGCTAAAAGTATCCCTTCCTTCCTCTAGAGTCTCCCTTCTCTCCCCTCTAGATATGATTAGGATTAGAATTATGATTTGTCAAAAAAAAGTATTACGATGCCCTTATGTATTTGTATTTTTTCAATTAACTCCTTATTTTACCGAATAAGAATGAAAAGAAATATTTTTTTATTTATATCGGGCCGAGTTGGATCCGAATTTTTACTCCAAAATTCGGGTTGGGTGGAAAATCATAAAATGTCGGGTTGAGTTCGAGAGGATGTGCTACATTTTCCGAGTCGGGTGTGGATCGACCAAAAATCCAATCCATGATTATCTCTAATTGCAATCGTATTTTAAGTGGTAGTGTTTTATACATAACAGTCGTTACTATTTAAATCTTGGATAATAAACTTGGGGAAAAGGAAACAACACGAGGCAAACATGCACCTATTCAAGAGAAAATCGACTACTCAAAACCCTAGGCCAAGGCCATGCATCGTTTTCATGCATAGACTGTTGTCTGTACGGACCATTTCCCACCCTCCTTTGTTTTTCAAGTTGCGAAACTGAGACTCTCTCCCTGGCCCTATAAAGTTTCTCATATAGCTTAATTAATGTCTATGAGACTTTGGGTCTCTTGTTTACGCGTTTATTAATTCAGCTAATCGAGGAGTCACAAGAACTATAAAACTCTTTAGTCAAAAAAAAAAAACTATAAAACTCTTCCACTAAAACTTTGATAAACAAGCGGTGTAAACTTTAGTTTACACGTCACTTTTAGTTTTAGGGGTTAGAATTTTAGTTTAGGATTTAAGGTTTATAGTTTAGGTTGTAGGGTTTAGAATTTAAGGCTAGTGTTTAGAATTTAGTATATAGGGTTTAAGGTTTAGTTTTTTTAAAGTTAAGGTTAAGAATTTAAGATTTGGGTTTTTATACATGCATTTTACACAGCCTGTGTATCAAAGTTTTACCCATTTAATATTACCGTATTTTGCAAGATTTCAAACCTCAAAACTTAGTATAACTATAATCATTCCATATCAAATTGTTAATAAGAACTGGTTCAACCCAATATTAAATTAATTTACACTCCAAAATAACATATATGATATACTAATACCACACAAATACCTATAGTTTTCCTAATGAGTTAGATAATTTAATAAAAAAATTAAACAGAAAGTTGAGTATCATTGTCATTCTCTTCTGAAAGATCAACTTTTGTCCATTTTCTGAGTAATCAACAGAAGGGTGCAAGCTTGACATGATAGGCCACATATTAAGCGGATCCATAAACCCTAAATAAATTATAAAGAAAAATAACAATTAGTTGGAGAAAAATATAAAAAGAAATTTGTATTTTTAAAAAATTACAGTGAAAAAACATGTGACTTACTATTATGAAATGATTTTCTCACCTTAACATAGAGCTTAAACTTAAACCCAAGAAGAATCGCGGTTGGCATGCCAATAAAATAAAAAAACCCCAGATTAGCTAATACTGCCGAGTTTTGCCAACCACTTCCCCTTGCGACGCCTGCATCTCGGTTTAGAATCGCGCTCATTATTTTTGGACATGATTCGAGAACATGACAAGTTTAATACACAAGTAATACGAAAATAAAAACGAATACGATATATATACATAAACTGTCTGATGTGTATTTCGAACCTGATAAGTCGCCTTGTATGGCATCGATCGCTATCGAGACGGCAAGTAATGGCGTCATCTGTGCAAATTTCTTGATTATTGAATGGTTATCACTGAAGAAACCAGACCAAAGATTGTGTCCCAAAGGCTAACGTTAGAACAACAACAAGCGCAACAAGGACCGAGAGCTTGAGTGTCACTGTCATTGCTTGCTTTGCCTTGTTTGGATTACCAGCTCCCAATTCGTTTGACACTTTTGTGCTGTGAGAAAAAAATTGTTGTAATGAAATCTTTTTATATCTAAGTTCGAGTAACATAGATCGAAATCGGTGCAAGAGAACGAACCTTGCAGCAGCACTAAGGCCATATGTGATCTTGTAGGCAATGCTTTCCGTATTTACACTGCAGATGATATTAAGAGAACAAAAGTCCACCATGGTTAAAGCTTGGGGGAACTGGGTGATGAAAAAATTAGAAGAAGAGAGAAGCCTACCATATTGCAAGCAATGAAGTTGTGATTTCTGGATTTGGCATCAAACCAGCTAAGAACACAAGTATCTCAAAAGCCCAGAACTCCAAACTAGCAGAAAATTACAGTCAGCATTGGTGTTCAACTTTATGCAAATTATTCAGAATTAAGTGTTCGTGTTCGATATGGATATATGTCCAATAATTGTATGTTTGGAAATAATATATTCATGTCTCTATATGTGTCGAACACAGATATTAGATACGAAAATTTTGGGCAAAATGAAGTCGAAAAACCTCACCAAACCATTGCTGCAGAAGGAAGGGCTAATTTGGAGTTCCGTAAGATGTAACGAAATGATTTTAAAGACAATCCTTTCCATGTGTTCTTGAACTTGTTGGCGAAAACAACGTACATGGCTAACGAAAGAAACGATATCCATATCGAAACCGATGCCGCCAGGGCAGCACCTTTGAAACCAAGGCTTGTCTTGTTTACCAAACTGTAAACAATACCGAAATGGAAACCCAATGGAATGGCAGAGAACACGACCAAAGGTATAACAATGATTTGCGTCTGAAGAAACCTTAGTATGTTTTGCAGAAAGCCATAAGCAAACAAACCAGGAATCAGACACTTCATGTAGAGAGCAGCCATTTTTGAGATTTCAGGATCTTGATGAAGCAAAACAAGGATTGGCTCGGTGAAGAACCATAAAATGGATATGACAATGGAGAAAAAGAAAGAAATAATGCAGGAAGCTTGAAGGTAAATTCCCAGCATTCTGTACTTTTTTTGCACCGAAACTTTGACCACAAAGTGTCTCCAATGCTCCATTTAAGCCTGTCTGAAAAAAAACAACAATGGGAGTTTACAAACTTTCCGGACAGGAACCGAAGAGCATGAACCAGATTAAGGTTACGGTTAATTACCATGAAAGCAAAACCAGTGACAGTGGCCCATGAATTGGCAAGAGTTGAACAAGCAAGCTCGACATCACCAAGGTGGCCAGCAAACATGAAAGAAACCATAGTGATTGAGAAGTAAAAAACATTGCACAACACCATCGGCACTGCAAACAAGATCTGAACCTTAGCCTCTGCGAAGTCGATAACTTTATTCCAACACCTTCCATTGGTTCCTTCTGAACTACGGCCGTTGGCAGCCTCTACGTTCAGTGGACCTGACATTGTTGTAGTTTTAAAGGAAACCTGTCGGAGTTAGGACTGAAAATCAAAGTGTTAACGGGGAAGTGAGGTAGAAAAGAGGAGGAGAATAGAGGACGTCGTTAGGGTTTCAAGAAAGGAAATGAATAGAGTTGATACTAGGGAGTCAATGTAGGGCTCGTACTTCATATTGGGCCAGGTCCATTCATTTGATTAGTTCGTAGATACACAATAATATATTAGTTCGAATGTGATAGAACCATTGGCATTGACATTGGCATTGAGGGAATCAACATTGGAATACAGGTATTTTTTAGTTTTAGGGGTCGAAATTTTAGTTTAGAGGTATAGATTATAGGGTTTAAAATTTAAGGTTTGCGTTTAGAATTTAGGGTACAAGGTTTAATGTTTAAGGTTTAGTTTTTTAAGGTTATGATTAAAAATTTAGGATTTAAGTTTTATAGTGTAAATATGCAAGCTTGTATAAAATTAATTTTACACAACTAGGGATGACAACGGGGCCCAACCCGAAATTTAAACCATCCGCCTCGACCCCGCCCCGGCCCGACCCGCCCCGACATAATAAAAAACATAACCCAACCCGGCCCCGATGTTTTAATAAAAAACCGACTAAACCCGACCCGCCCAAAAAATAATAAAAAAATTAAATATAATATATAAAATATAATAAATATATATAAATATATCGGGTCAGAGCGGGGAATTTTCACGATAAACTCAAACTCGTTCCGACTTTATTTTTTCAATAACCCGCTCAACCCAAACCCAATTTTTAATTTAATAAAACCCGCTCCTATCGGGTCAGGTCGGATCAGGACCCGATAAAAAAGGGTTATTTTACCATCCCATACACAACGTATATATCAAAATTTTACCTATCAACATTATGGTTATGCGACCATTTAGATCTCTCAAGTCTCTTGTACTATTCTCCTCATTGCACATTTTTCGCCTAACTTCTTACCCAGGTAAATCTATATTATATTTAAACCCTTGAGTTGATGTCACCAACTAATCTGAGTGTCAACTCAATTGGGAATAAATAAAAATATCACTTGTTTAAAAGATAATTAATATTGCTGTAACAGGGCGTTTGGTTAACAGAAAAATTTATTATCAGGGGTAATAATTTTTTTAGAATTTTATTTTCATCCTGATAATAATCTTTTCCGAAATCTTATTCTCATGTTAGGTTTGTCCTCATTTCCACCAACCCATAAAAGATTATTATCAATTGTAGCACTTTTTTTGTCAACATTTCGGGAATATGATTCTCACCCTTCCCTTAGGTATTTGTCAATTCCCGTCACTTTGGACAAAATTGCACATAAAGTAATGAGTTTTCTTAATTGAATTATTTATAGCATATTTAAATGATGCAAATTTATTAAATAATTTTTATTTCATATTAGTTTAATATTTAAATAATTTTACACATATTTAAAAAGTATTTTAATATTTTTTAAAAAAAGGAAAAAATCATGGTTATGAAAAATTTCGATAAAATATCTAAATACTCTATAAATTTTCTACAAAACTTAGGTAAAAAAATAAAATAGACATATAGCATATTACAAGGAAAACCTTTGAGTTTATTGGTTTCACGTTCTATTTTTGTAGAAGTTGTAACGACCCAAATTTCTGGGTTAATAAATTGGGCCTCAGACCCGAGTATTGGGCCTATATGTTGGGCCTTGTGGCAAAAAGAAGAAGAGGAAGTTGGGTAATTGTTAAATCATTTTATAAAAATGTAATGAGAAGTATTTTTGAATTAAAAAGAGGTTGGGGTGGTTGGAAAGAGATTAGAAAATTTATGCAGGAGAAAGAGTTGGAAAGAGAAAAAAAAGAATTTTAAGGAGAGGGGGAGCTTCCAACCCATTACCGTTAATGGCTGGTCGTCTATGGATGACACTGCTGCCATCATCAGCTATGGCTCACTGAGATGAGTCCGGCCATGGTCGCCCTGCCGTTGTACCCACCGTCTTTCGCTGGGGTGAAAGAAATGAAGAAACAACATAGTTTAGAACGCTACAATTCGCCATCCACCGCCAGAAACCAAATCCACCACTGGAATCAGTGGCCAAAGAAATACAGATCTAGAGTTTTTCATCACTGTTTGACAACTGGAGGTCGTTGCACGCTGCCGCTTACGCTTGGGCATTCGCCAATTGCAGGGCCGGGTGCACAGCTTTTCCATGCATCCGTGCCATATTGGATTAGCTTCTCCAAGTGCACATACACATGCCCACACAGAATCTTGCGCCTAGGGTACACCCTGTTATCATGGTCCGCGCTGCACTAGATCATCAATGCCTTGACCGTCGTCGTTGACCGGTGACTTTTTTTAGGGTACCCTACTTGGGGGTTTCTCGATGTTATGAGTTTGTTGGCATAGTCTGTTTTGCCAAATTTGAACTCAGTAAGCTGTTTTTATGCGTTTGACATTGTAATTTGAATATGGGTGCATAAAAGTAATGTATTTTCGTATTCGTTTTTATATGAGGATTATTCAGGATCAGATATTAGACCAAGTGGAGTATCATGAAGGTCGAATAAGAATTTATCGCTAATGCTTGAGGTTAGTACACCTCGAACTCTAAAATACTTCATGAGCATCATAAGTGTAATTGCATTGCTTGTTAGTGTTTGCAAAATAGGTAGAGGAAAATATGCATGTGTTCAGATCAATTTTAAGTGACTTGGTAAATATTGAGATGCCTGATGAGCTTGAGAATATTCGAGACTATTATGAGCTTTAGAGACCGTGTAAGGTCTTTTGGATATTCGTATAATTATCTGATTTGTTGATTTATACGTTGTGTTGCTTGAGTGCTTGAGGCGTGAATTGGCATGGTTGATGGAAATTATACTAAATAGACTGATAATTGGTCATATTTGAAAAAATGATCACAAAGTCGGTAATTAATATTAATTAAATATGTTAGTAAAAAAACTCTAATAACTTTCATCAGCTTTAAGGATCGAATAAAGTGTTGTAAAACTAGAATTCAAGGAAATAGTGTGAACCCGTATATAGGGTATCAGTACGAGCTTTGGCTGTACCGGTATGCGATTGAGGGCCGTATCGATACGGGTTGATCCGTATCGGTACTTGTGGAAATCTAAGATTTCCAATAAGTAATATTTGTATTAGTATACGTGTGAGTACTGGTACCCAATGGTACCATATCGATATTCGTGTTCGAGTACCGATACCCATCAAACAGAATAATCTATAATGCTAATAAAAAGATAGAATTTTACGTGAGATAGTAATGTGATAATATAGATTAATAAGATAATTAATGTGGATGATTAATGTACTCTTCCATAATGTATTAACAAGTTGGTAACTTAATTGGATGGCTTGTGGTAATAGCAACCATAGGAGATCCTTGGTGGATCAAGTAATGTTATGTGTTGTATAGTAACCATGTCAATACTGTGTGCAGTTTGGACACTTGGGTTGTTGAGTCACCTTGATTGATGGGATCCGAATACCTAGAGAAAGTGTGTTGCAACACCATGGTTAGAGATGCCGAATGTATATTCTCAGCGCTGGGTGACACCGGGCCTCACCCAGAGAGAGTGTACGTTCTCAAGGCTGTATGACACCAGGCCTTACTCAGAGTGTACGTTTTTGAGGATGTATGACACTGAGCCTTACTACAAGTTTATGGTATGACTTTGTGTACTTTTGCTCGGATAATCCAGTGGGATCCCGAGCATGGTTGGGCCTTGTGTGCTATGTATGACGTGTTGCTTGGATGAGAGCATGTGTTCAGGAAATTAGTGGTAGTGCGGCGTATTTATTTATCTCTCTTTATTGCTCATACTAGCTTGCATGTTTATGTTTATGATTAGCATAGAGTATAGTAGATTAGATGTGTACCAATAAGCTTTGTAAGCTCAATGCTCAGAATCATTGTTTCTATGCGTAGGCTAATCGCCGGATCATGGGATCCAAGAGCACTATCAGTATGAGATTCCGGCATGGGGTAATTTCTAGAGTACGCTACTTGTATTTAGTGAGCTGTGTATTTATAGAACCTTACGTGATATAGTCTATAACGGCTCAGATTTTTGAATCTGAGGGTCAGTTAACCTGAAGCATGGGTTTCACGTTTGGGCCGAGATATTTGGGCCCCGAGAACCTTAGTGGGCTTTCCACTTGTTGTTAGGCTTAAGTGTTAGGTTAATTTTGGGTTAGGATGATGAAAGAAGGGTAGCAAGGTAATTATCTCCATAAGATGGAGAGAAAGGTTGATCTATCTTTAATTTTCTGTATTCTTGGAAGAGGGTGAGATCACACTTGTCTCGCATCCTCTTTTCACAAACCTTTCTTCTCTCTTTTCACCATGGTTCAAACAAAGGAAGAATTTTTGAGTTCTTGGGTGCAACTCTCATTTTGGGTAAGGAGGAAAGATTGTTCAACATCAAAGAATCTTTATTTTGATGTAAGCATTGCTTAGAATTGTAACACCCTCGACCCGAATGTCACATTTGGGCCTCACGCCTGAAACCCAACCATTAAAAATTTAGCCTAGTTTAGGCCAATCCACAAATCCATTTAAGTACAATCTAATAAAACATAATAAATATTTGAAAACATATACAATGGATCTCCTTTTAAAATTACATTATAAACTTTTGACTCGATCATTTGAAAATCAAAATACAATTTATAATATACAATAGGTTCCTACGGATACATAGCCCAATGACCTAAGTATTGTACTCTGAAGAGACGAGGCACTGTAATCCTCCACTGATGGTGTTCCTCCAAGAACTAGCCAAACCTACCAACCTAGGAACGGAAACAACGATTCTGAAAGCTGAGCTAACAAAGCTCAGTACAATCACTCAATCATGATTCATGCAAATCATAAATAAGAACAATGCTACAGATATGATATCATGGCAAGATAACAATGGTGCTACCACTAGTTGCCTAAACACATGCCTCAACAAGACAATCATCAAACATGGCGCACAAGGCCCAACCAAGCCTGAGATCTCAACAGATCACCTAGGCAAAAACAACATCAACAACAACTCTAGAGTGAGGCCGAGTCACGTAGCACCAGAACATACATTCTGGGTGAGGTCGAGTCACGCAGCATCATATCATACAACCTGGGTGAGGCTGGGTCACATAGTGTCAGATCATACACCTACCCCTTGAGCATCTATTTTCTGGGTGAGGTCGGGTCACCTAGCATCGAAACATACACCCATACTCAGAATGCTCATTCGAGTATCTTCGAATGAGGCATGAGTCATATAGCATCGGTAACCTCCATTCGGTATCTCAAACTATGGTGTTGTAATAATCTTCACTGGGTATCCGAATCCCATCAATCAAGTGCCCACATGGCATGACACATCAACATATAAAACAACCAATGCCTATCAAGCATACAAGTAACGCGATCCCAAGGATCCCCTAATGTTGCTAAACGACAACACATCAATATTTTACATTATTGAGTTGGTAGTACATTGTGGAGCAGTATTCAATTAATCCCTTATTTGACTTGTTAGTCCACACTGTCTTATTACTCGAGGTAACTCCCCAAATATTTACCAAGTTATTAGCCATTTATTGCACATACGGGTTTAAAACTCAATTTCTCAGTTTTATTATTTATTTTATACCTTAAAAGACCCACATGACCCTTTGTCTTGAATTATGGAACCCCTGAACGCAAACTCAAATTTCTTGGGCAGATTGCCTAGTGAGTACCGGTACTCCTATGTGGGCATCGGTACTCCCCTATAGGTACTGGTACTCTTCCACGAGTATCAATACTCAAATTAGGTTCGAAAGAAATAAAACCTCAAGCCGTACCGATACGCTCATCCTCGTACCGGTACCTGATATCGGTACGTAAACCACCCGCACTGATCCTCACCCATACTAGTACTCCCTACCTACCCGTACCGTTACGCAAAAGCCTTCCTTATAAAATGGAATAGTGGTATCGATACGCCCTATGGCGTACCGATATGCAAATATACTACTAGAATTCTATTTAAGCTAGGGGTACCGATACTAAAAAAGATGTACCGGTACGCCATTCATAACTCAACTCTTTTCTTAGAGAGAGGTACCAGTACCGAACTACCCTATACCGGTACGCGAACCTAGATTTCTAGGTTTAGGATTCAAATTCCACACCATTAACCCCAAACTAGCTTGATAACCCCTAAAACTTAACCTACAACTTATGGGAGGTGTTTAGGGTCGGTTTCTACCAATTTTACGAATTATTAACAACAATTATAACTTTTGCCATTAAAGAGAAACCAAGGTTTAATCTCAACAAAAAACACCATAAACATGCAACAAGGTCTATTTTCATGATTTCCAGGAAACTATAAGAGTTAATAGTGTATTAACCTTGAATTAAAGATGAGAAAAAAGCCTTCAAAGATCCATTCCCGTTCTCCCCCTTCAAACCCTCACCAAACACATTCCTCCACCAACTTGGTGATCTTTACTTTGATTGATAGATCTCTCGAAGCTAAACAACTTTCCCTCCAACAACAATCTGAGATTCACTATCAAAACCCCAAAGATTAAGCCTTGAACTATAAGTTTTGAAAGAAGAAATGAGGGTATGAGAAAGAATAGGCAAGGGGACAAGAATGATCTCATTAACTCTCTTTTCTGCAGAAAATTAAACCCTCCACCAGCTCTCTCTTTTATCCAAACAATTTTTTACCATTTTACCCCTCACAATATCCATCCCAAACCAATCTAAAACCATCAAGGCAAGCCCAACAACACTAGGCTAGCCCAAAAAGGCTCCTATAAGCCCAATAGACTCGGCCCATACACGAAGCTCGTGTTTCAGCTTGACCTGATCCTTGAATTATAAAATTTGGGTCGTTACAACTCTCCCATCTTTAAAGAAAATTTCGTCCTCAAAATTTACCTGATGAGAACGGATACAGCTAGACCCCTACCATAATATCTTCAACTTTCGAAGCTCCTCTACTATACTTTCACAAGAGTATAAACTTATTGTGAAGTTCTTGAATTCTTTGTCAAGCACCTTAATCGGCTTTTCTTCGCATTTTAAACCAGTATTGATATTAAGCCCCTTCGCAAGATCACATACGATGGATCGAAAAGATACCGTCTCAACATAGGCACATGAAAGACATCATAGATATGTGCCATATTCGAGGATGAGGCTAAACAATAACCCACTAATCCACTTCTCTCTCCAAAAATACATATGGTTTAAAACAACACTCACCTCGGATCAAAAAGCAGATCAACAAAGGATAACCTCAACATCGTTGTCAAACATCAACCCGTTGAACTCACTTCGGGTGACTTACCTCTAGGTCATCAACCTCCTTTTGTGCCCAGAGCATGACATTTCTTCAAGGGTACACTTTATGGGCACTTTTTCGTCTATTAACAACATCATGATCCACGTGTTCAAAAACAAACAAACTCTTTCAATTAAGCTCTACCGCTAAACTATCCTAAAATCATAACCTTCTCTCTCGACTTGGTTAACTAAGACATGGCTTAACACCTCATTTACTTGAACCCATTACGATATAATCAGATACGAATCCACGTTCAAGTGATTCCACCAACCAAGCCACTTTGGTTCTAAAGGAAAATTGTTACCACTAACCGGCTATACTAGACCCACCAAACTATACTCAAAGGTCAAAACCCTATTCTCTTCCAACCACCTAATTCTAACTAACAATTGTGCCAAAACTTTAGCAAGAAACATACCCCAAGGTGATGTCAACCACAAGGCTCACGAATTGGTGGGAAAGACGCTAGGGCTGAACCATCAACACTTTCTGTTATAGCATAAATCGAGAAGCCCCTTACAAAACCCTCAATTTAGATTTCTAACCAACCCTTAGCTGATCTAAAGCAACTCTTTTTGATCTGCTTAAAGCACAACCCTTCCCTCATCAGGGCCAGAGAAAAATCTTATGATGTTCAGATTCCCTACAACGCGGTCTACAGAATCCTCAACTGGCTCAATGTTGGCTCTAAGGCCATTCGAGTGCTTCGTACTAACGACTAACTCAGAGAATATCCCAGGTAAAACTGTTGTCCCGTACATCAATATGTCAACCTTGAATCCAAGCTTAGACCCCAACACATTTACCCTTCGATAACAACAAACTCTAGGCATAACAACTCAACCATAGAAAATTTTACTCGTACTCAACACTGTTTTGACACCTTGAACGGACTGTAAGAACTGATCTCTCATTTACTTCATAAGAGCTTCACTGGCGTATTTTTCTTGACTCACCCAAGAAAACATCCCATGTTAAGAAAACAGGTTGTGGTCCTAACCCTACGGTCTCTCACCAATCGTATGCATTGCCTTTAAGAAAATGACAATACAGTCAGGATTCCCTTAAGACTATTCCACATCATCATCAGATCCCTTTGAGTGTTTCTTAACCATCAATCTGATTAATCAGTTTATCCTTTCTCAACCCTTTACTATACTTAGATTCGTAACAATAATGCTCATCTCATTAAATGAACATGGCTCCCTTCACGACTTCCATTGGTTAATTCTCACGCCATCAACCCAAACTAGTCTGAACCATATTCAGAATGTGGTAGTCGTATTTCTCATTACCCTAGTTTGGTTTCTCTAAAACCTCGAAGCTTCCTGCACTACACTTGTTATCTCAAACTGGCTTATTTCCAGACAACAACCGGTGGCTAAGATCATATCAATTCATTTAAAAGATAACTTTATTGTATCTATCAACCATGTATTCTCAAGCCTTACTCAAGCATCGCCTCGCACAAACCCACGATGTCCTTCCAATGATTACTATAAACAATCAGTAACAAGCATACCTTACTCGAGACCTCGTGGCATTCAGCTTATTAAGAGTGTACTTGGGACCTCATAGCCATCATGTACCTCTACACATTGATGAAAATGCATATCTTCCAGGCGTGCTACATCCTCATCATATGGTACCCCACCATCAAGGATCACTTACTATGGATGAAGGGACCCTGATTAACACTTCACCACTAGTCGGTCGAAAGCATCCTCTTATCCATTCCATAAGGGTCGTCCACCTACTCGTGGAATCTTGCCACCAAAGGTTCTCACTATGAACTCAAGACTTCAAAGTAGCTTACGGAACATAACCATAATTACTACTCGGGTGATAGGAAGAGAGCACGCCCTCAACTCTTCTATTCTCTTATAAACCCAAGCTTAACGTCCGGATAACTCCGATCTCAAAATCATTCTCGAAAAAATCAGCCAACATTACAGCCCCTCACGACCTCGATAAAATCTATCTTAATGTTGCAACCAACGACACACGTGAACAAGGGCTCGTATTCGCTAGACACATATCCACAACTCCTAACCAGCCCGGGGTTTTTCTAGAACCTGTTAAGCCTAGGCTCTGATACCACTAAATGTAACACCCTCGACCCAGATGTCATATTTGAGCCTCACGCTTAAAACCCAACCATTAAAATTTTAGCCTAGTTTAGCCGAATCCACAAATCCATTATAAAAATCCATTTAATTACAATCTAATAAAACATAATAAATATCCAAAAACATATATAGTAGTGATCCTTTTAAAATTACATTATAAACCTTTGACTCGATCATTTGAAAATCCAAATACAATTTACAATATAAAATAGGTTCCTACAGATACATAGCCTAATGAACTAAGTACTGTACTCAAGAGACGCGAGGCGCTTGAATCCTCCACTGATGGTGTTCCTCCAAGAACTAGCCAAACCTACCAACCTAGGAACGGAAATAATGATTACGAAAGGCGAGCTAACAAAGCCCAAGACAACCACTCAACCATGATTCATGCAAATCATAAATAAGAACAATGCTACATGTATGATATCATGGCAAGATAACAATGGTGCTACCACTAGTCGCCTAAACACATACCTCAACAAAACAATTATCAAACATGGCGCACAAGGCCCAATCAAGCCCGAGATCTCAATAGATTACCTAGGCAAAAACAACATCAACAACAACTCTGAGAGAGAGGCCGGGTCACGTAGCATCAAAATATACACTTCGGGTGAGGCCGGGTCACGTAGCATCATATCATACACCCGGGTGAGGTCGGGTCACATAGTGTCGATCATACACCTTGCTCAAAATCATCCTATTTTACTCTTTGGGTGAGACCGGGTCACCTAGCATTAGAACATATGCCCATACTCAAAATGCTCCTTCGAGTATCTTTGAATAAGGCATGAGTCATATAGCATCGGTAACCTCCATTCGGTATCTCAAACTATGGTGTTGTAATACTCTTCACCGGATATCCGAATCCCATCAATCAAGTGCCTACATGGCACGACACATCAATATATAAAACAACCAATGCCTATCAACATACAAATAACAACGCGATCCCAAGGATCCACTAATGTTACTAAACGATAACACATCAATATTTTACATTATTGAGTTGCTAGTACATTTTGGAGCAATATTCAATTAATCCTTATTTGACTTGTTAGTCCACACTGTCTTATTACTCAAGGTAACTCCCAAATATTTACCAAGTTATTAGCCATTTATTTCACATATGAGTTTAAAAATATGTTTCTCGGTTTTATTATTTATTTTATACCTTAAAAGACCCCAATGACCACTTTGTCTCAAATTATGAAACCCTTGAATGCAAACTCAAATTTCTTGGGCAGATAGCCCAGTGAGTCTTGGTACTCGTATGTGGGCATCGGTAGATTCCCTATAGGGTACCGTACTCTATGGGTACTCTTCCACAGTATCAATACTCAAATTAGGTTTGAAAAAAATAAAACCTCAAGCCGTATCGATACGCTCATCCTCGTATCGGTACGACTGATATCGATACGTAAACCACCCGCACCGATCCTCACCCATACTAGTACCCATACCTACCCGCACTCACGTAGTAAAGCATTCCTCATAAAATAAAATAGTGGTATCGATCGCCTCATGGCGTACCAATACGCAAATATACTACTAGAATTATATTTAAGCTAAGGGCACCGATACTAAAAAGATGTACGTATCGGTACATCGTTCATAACTCAACTCTTTTCTTAAGAGAGGGGTACCATGATCGAACTACCTTATACCGATATACGAACCTCAATTTCTAAGTTTAGGGTTTGAATTTTACACCATTAACCCTTAAACTAGCTTGATAACCCCAAAACTTAACCTACAACTTATAAGGAGATGTTTAAGGTTGGTTTCTACCAATTTTACGAATTATTAACAATTATAACTTTTGCCATTAAAGAGCAAACCAAGGTTTAATCTCAACAAAAAATACCATAAAAATACAACAAGGTCTATTTTCATGATTTTCAGAAACTATAAGAGTTAATAGTGTATTAACCTTGAATTAAAGATGAGAAAAAGCCTTCAAAAAGATCCATTCCCGTTCTCCCCCTTCAAACCCTCACCAAACACATTCCTCCACCAACTTGGTGATCTTTACTTTGATTGATAGATCTCTCAAAGCTAAACAACTTTCCTCCAACAACAATCTGAGATTCACTATCAAAACCCCAAAGATTAAGCCTTGAACTATAAGTTTTGAAAGAAGAAATGAGGGTATGAGAAAGAATAGGCAAATGGACAAGAATGATCTCATTAACTCTCTTTTCTACAGAAAAATTAAACCTCCACCAGCTTTTCTTTTATCCAAACAATTTTTTACCATTTTACCCTCACAATATCCATCCCAAACCAATCTAAAACCATCAAGGCAAGCCCAACAACACTAGGCTAGCCCAAAAGGCTCCTATAAGCCCAATAGACTCGGCCCATACACGAAGCTCGTGTTTTCAACTTGACCTGATCCTTGAATTATAAAATTTGGGTCGTTACAACTCTCCCATCTTTAAAGAAAATTTCGTCCTCAAAATTTACCTCGATGAGAACGGATACAAATAGACCCCTACCATAATATCTTCAACTTTCAAGCTCCTCTACTATACTTTCACAAGAGTATAAACTTATTGTGAAGTTCTTGAATTCTTTGTCAAGCACCTTAATCGGCTTTTCTTCGCATTTTTAAACCAAGATTGATATTAAGCCCCTTCGCAAGATCACATACGATGGATCGAAAAGATACCGTCTCAACATAGGCACATGAAAGACATCATAGATATGTGCCATATTCGAGGATGAGGCTAAACAATAACCCACTAATCCACTTCTCTCCAAAAAATACATATGGTTTAAAACAACACTCACCTCGGATCAAAAAGCGGATCAACAAAGGATAACCTCAACATCGTTGTCAAACATCAACCCGTTGAACTCACTTCGGGTGACTTACCTCTAGGTCATCAACCTCCTTTTGTGCCCAGAGCGTGACATTTCTTCAAGGGTACACTTTATGGGCACTTTTTCGTCTATTAACAACATCATGATCCACGTGTTCAAAAACAAACAAACTCTTTCAATTAAGCTCTACCGCTAAACTATCCTAAAATCATAACCTTCTCTCTCGACTTGGTTAACTAAGACATGGCTTAACACCTCATTTACTTGAACCCATTACGATATAATCAGATACGAATCCACGTTCAAGTGATTCCACCAACCAAGCCACTTTGGTTCTAAAGGAAAATTGTTACCACTAACCGGCTATACTAGACCCACCAAACTATACTCAAAGGTCAAAACCCTATTCTCTTCCAACCACCTAATTCTAACTAACAATTGTGCCAAAACTTTAGCAAGAAACATACCCCAAGGTGATGTCAACCACAAGGCTCACGAACTGGTGGGAAAGACGCTAGGGCTGAACCATCAACACTTTCATTATAGCATAAATCGAGAAGCCCCTTACAAAACCCTCAATTTAGATTTCTAACCAACCCTTAGCTGATCTAAAGCAACTCTTTTTGATCTGCTTAAAGCACAACCCTTCCCTCATCAGGGCCAGAGAAAAATCTTATGATGTTCAGATTCCCTACAACGCGGTCTACAGAATCCTCAACTGGCTCAATGTTGGCTCTAAGGCCATTCGAGTGCTTCGTACTAACGACTAACTCAGAGAATATCCCAGGTAAAACTGTTGTCCCGTACATCAATATGTCAACCTTGAATCCAAGCTTAGACCCCAACACATTTACCCTTCGATAACAACAAACTCTAGGCATAACAACTCAACCATAGAAAATTTTACTCGTACTCAACACTGTTTTGACACCTTGAACGGACTGTAAGAACTGATCTCTCATTTACTTCATAAGAGCTTCACTGGCGTATTTTTCTTGACTCACCCAAGAAAACATCCCATGTTAAGAAAACAGGTTGTGGTCCTAACCCTACGGTCTCTCACCATTCGTATGCATTGCCTTTAAGAAAATGACAATACAGTCAGGATTCCCTTAAGACTATTCCACATCATCATCATCAGATCCCTTGAGTGTTTCTTAACCATCAATCCGATTAATCGGTTTATCCTTTCTCAACCCTTTACTATACTTAGATTCGTAACAATAATGCTCATCTCATTAAATGAACATGGCTCCCTTCACGACTTCCATTGGTTAATTCTCACGCCATCAACCCAAACTAGTCTGAACCATATTCAGAATGTGGTAGTCGTATTTCTCATTACCCTAGTTTGGTTTCTCTAAAACCTCGAAGCTTCCTGCACTACACTTGTTATCTCAAACTGGCTTATTTCCAGACAACAACCGGTGGCTAAGATCATATCAATTCATTTAAAAGATAACTTTATTGTATCTATCAACCATGTATTCTCAAGCCTTACTCAAGCATCGCCTCGCACAAACCCACGATGTCCTTCCAGCCATTACTATAAACAACTGTAACAAGCATACCTTACTCGAGACCTCAGGGCATTCAGCTTATTAAGAGTGTACTTGGGACCTCATAGCCATCATGTACCTCTACACATTGATGAAAATGCATATCTTCCAGACGTGCTACATCCTCATCATATGGTACCCCACCATCAAGGATCACTTACTATGGATGAAGGGACCCTGATTAACACTTCACCACTAGTCGGTCGAAAGCATCCTCTTATCCATTCCATAAGGGTCGTCCACCTACTCGTGGAATCTTGCCACCAAAGGTTCTCACTATGAACTCAAGACTTCAAAGTAGCTTACGGAACATAACCATAATTACTACTCGGGTGATAGGAAGAGAGCACGCCCTCAACTCTTCTATTCTCTTATAAACCCAAGCTTAACGTCTGGGATAACTCCGATCTCAAAATCATTCTCGAAAAAATCAGCCAACATTACAGCCCTCACGACCTCGATAAAATCTATCTTAATGTTGCAACCAACGACACACGTGAACAAGGGCTCGTATTCGCTAGACACATATCCACAACTCCTAACCAGCCCGGGGTTTTTCTAGAACCTGTTAAGCCTAGGCTCTGATACCACTAAATGTAACACCCTCGACCCAGATGTCATATTTGAGCCTCACGCTTAAAACCCAACCATTAAAATTTTAGCCTAGTTTAGCCGAATCCACAAATCCATTATAAAAATCCATTTAATTACAATCTAATAAAACATAATAAATATCCAAAAACATATATAGTAGTGATCCTTTTAAAATTACATTATAAACCTTTGACTCGATCATTTGAAAATCCAAATACAATTTACAATATAAAATAGGTTCCTACAGATACATAGCCTAATGAACTAAGTACTGTACTCTGAAGAGACGAGGCGCTTGAATCCTCCACTGATGGCGTTCCTCCAAGAACTAGCCAAACCTACTAACCTGCAATCGGAAATAATGATTCTGAACGCTGAGCTAACAAAGCCCAGTACAACCACTCAACCATGCTTCATGCAAATCATAAATAAGAACAATGCTACATGTATGATATCATGGCAAGATAACAATGGCGCTACCACTAGTCGTCTAAACACATACCTCAACAAAACAATTATCAAACATGGCGCACAAGGCCCAATCAAGCCCGAGATCTCAATAGATTACCTAGGCAAAAACAACATCAACAACAACTCTGGAGAGAGGCCGGGTCACGTAGCATCAAAATATACACTTCAGGTGAGGCCGGGTCACGTAGCATCAGATTATACACCCTGGTGAGGTCGGGTCACATAGTATCAGATCATACACCCTTGCTCAAAATCATCCCTCGAGCGTCTACTCTTTGGGTGAGACCGGGTCACCTAGCATTAGAACATATGCCCATACTCAAAATGCTCCCTCGAGTATCTTTGAATAAGGTCGGGGTCACATAGCATCGGTAACTTTCATTCGGTATCTCAAACTGTGGTGTTGCAACACTCTTCACTGGATATCTGGATCCCATCAATCAAGTGCCTACATGGCACGACACATCAATATATAAACCAACCAATGCCTATCAGACATACAAGCAACGCGATCCCAAGGATCCACTAATGTTACTAAGCGATAACACATCAATATTTTACATTATTGAGTTGCTAGTACATTTTGGAGCAGTATTCAATTAATCCTTATTTGACTCGTTAGTCTACACTGTCTTATTACTCAAGGTAACTCCCTAAATATTTACCAAGTTATTAGCCATTTATTTCACATATGAGTTTAAAAATATGTTTCTCAGTTTTATTATTCATTTTGTACCTTAAAAGACCCCCAAGGCACTTTGTCTCAAATTATGAAACCCTTGAATGCAAACTCAAATTTCTTGGGCAGATAGCCCAGCGAGTACTGGTACTCGTATATGGGTATCGGTACTCCCCTATGGGTACCGGTACTCCCCTATGGGTACCGGTACTCCTCCACAAGTACCAATACTCAAATTAGGTTTGAAAAAATAAAACCTCAAGCCGTATCGATACACTCATCCCTGTATCGGTACCTGATATCGGTACGTAAACCACCCGTACCGATCCTCACCCGTACTAGTACCCATACTTACCCGTACCGGTAAGTAGAAGCATTCCTCATAAAATAAAATAGTGGTACCGATACGCCTCATGGCGTACCAATACGTGAATATGCTACTGAAATTATATTTAAGCTAAGGGCACTGATACTCAGAAAGACGTATCGGTACATCGTTCATAACTCAACTCTTTTCTAAGAGAGGGGTACCAGTATCGAACTACCTTGTACCGATATACGAACCCTCAATTTCCAAGTTTAGGGTTTGAATTTTACACCATTAACCCTTAAACTAGCTTGATAACCCCTAAAACTTAACCTACAACTTATAAGAGATGTTTAAGGTTGGTTTCTACCAATTTTACGAATTATTAACAATTATAACTTTTGCCATTAAAGAGCAACCAAGGTTTAATCTCAACCAAAAATACCATAAAAATACAACAAGGTCTATTTTCACGATTTTCAGGAAACTATAAGAGTTAGTAGTGTACTAACCTTGAATTAAAGCTGAGAAGAAAGCCCTTAAAGATCCATTCTCGTTCTCTCCCCTCATACCCTCACCAAACACATTCCTCCACCAACTTGGTGATCTTTACCTTGATTGATAGATCTCTCAAAGCTGAACAACTTTCCTTCTAATAGCAATCTGAGATTCACTCTCAAAACCCTAAAGATTAAGCCCTGAACTATGAGATTTGAAAGAAGAAATGAGGGTATGAGAAAGAATAGGCAAATGGACAAGAATGATCTTATTAACTCTCTTTTCTACAGAAAATTAAACCCCCCACCAGCTTTCTTTTATCCGAACAATTTTTACCATTTTAACCCTCATAATATCCATCCCAAACCAATCTAAAATCATCAAGGCAAACCCAGCAATACTAGGCTAGCCCAAAAGGCTCCTATAAGCCCAATAGACTCGACCCATACATGAAGCTCATGTTTCGTCTTGACCTGATCCTCGAATTATAAAATCTGGATCGTTAGAAGAATGGATGGAAGAGGTTATGTTGGAATTTGAAGAGGAAGAACATGAACGAATCTTTGAAGGCATCTTCACTAGCTTTAATCTAAGGTTAGTACACTACTAACTCCTATAGTTTCCTGGAAATCATAAAAATAGGCTTTGATGCATGGTTTTGGTTTTTTGGCTTTGGTATACCTTGGTTGATCTCTAATGGTAATTTGTGAAATTGGTGTTATTAAGGCATAAAATTGGTAGTAACTCACTTTTGGGGCTTAACCATATAGGTTAAGTGGGATTCTGGGTGAAATTTAAACCCAGACTTTGAAATTATGGGCTCACATACCAGTACTAGGTGTCTAGTATTAGTATGCATATGTAATAAAGGGGATGACTTGTGAGGGGCATACCGATACTGCTGGACGCGTATCAGTACCCTTTATTTAATAAAAATTCTAGTAACATTTTCATGTATCGGTACGCTGAGGGCCTATAGGTACTACTGCTCTATTACCTGGAGAAGTTTTTGTGTATCAGTATGTAAAAGTAGGAGTATCAATACGGGTAGGGATCGGTACAGGGTGGTTTATATACCGATACTGAGTACTAATATAGGGGTGAGCGTATCGGTACGGCTTGAGAACCTATTTTTTTAAACCTAATTTGAGTATCGATACTCGTTGAGGAGTACCGATACCTAGAGAGGTATACCGATACCCATATAGGAGTATCGATACTCGCTAAATAATCTGCCCAAGGAATTTAAGTTTATATTTAGGGGTTCTATAATTCGAGGCAAAGGGTTGAATGGGTCTTTTAACGTATAAAATGGATACTGAAACTGAGAAACTGGTGTTTAAACCTCGTAAGTGGAATAAATGGCTAATAAATTGGTAACTATTGGGTGAATTGCTTAAGGTAGTAACCCATAGAGATCCTTAGTGGATCAAATAATGCTGCGTGATAATTAGGGCCATTGATGTATGCTAAAAGGGCGTTTATATAGTTGGTTCACCTTGAATAATAAGATAAACTAATGAAAGCAGCTAATGTGCACTTTCATAATATATTAATAAACAGATAAGTTTAATAAGGTGGCATAATAATTGATAAAAACCATAAAGTGATGGTAAATGTGTTAGAGCTGTGTGTATTATGGCATTTGTGTTAATGTTGTGTGTTGCGTGGAAGTAGTGTTCTTGTTATGTGCTAATGGGACACCTATTTAGTCGAGTATTTGTTGGATGAGATCTGAATACCCAATAATATATATTGCAACACTTAAAGACTCTCGAATATAGGATCCCAATGCTATGTAGATGTAAGCCTTATTCGAAAATGCTTGATGAGAGATTCTGAGCATGGATGGAGGATCCCGATACTTTGTAGACGCGTGTCTCATCCTCACGAGTATAGGATCTCGATGCTTTATGGACGCTGGCCTTACTCGTAGTGTGGGATCCCGATACTTTGTGGATGTGGGCCTCATTTAATGATGTTGGTTTTATCTGTGTGATACTGTATGAACTTATAAGGTATATGTATACGCTGTGTGCGAGATCATGCATTCATAATGCTATGTGTTTAGGCAATTATGGTAGTGCCATCATTATCTTGCCATGATATCATTAATGTTGCATTACTTTATTTATGATTTGCTTGAAGCATGGTTGAGTGGAAGTGTATCCACTAAGCTTTGTTAGCTCAAGGTTCGAAATTGTTATTTTTGTTCGCATGTTAGTAGGTTTGGCATGTTCTTATAGGAGCACCATTAGTAAAAGATTCCAGCGCCTCGTCTCTTCAGAGTAGAGTACTTAGGTTATTTGGCTATGTATTCGTAAAAACCTATTATACATTGTAAATTGTATTTTTAAACGATCGAGTTAAAGGTTTATAATAAAATTTTAAAAGGAGCTCCATTGTATATGTTTCAAGTATTACTTATACTTTATTGGATTTAAATATAATGGGTTTTGAAATTGATTATAGATATGGCTAAACTAGGTCAAAATTTAATGGTTGGGTTTCAGGCGTGATGCCCAAATATGATATTAGGGTTGAGGGTGTTACATTTAGTGGTATCAGAGCATAGGTCTAGCTGATTCTAGAAAATCCCTGAGGTGGTTAGGATTCGTGGATAGGTGTTTAACGAATACGAGCCCTTGTGTCTAAGTTGTACTCTTTCAAGACTGGAATTTAGATGGTGTGCCCTATGTTCGTATGTGTCGTCAATTACGACATTAAGCTAGATTTGATTGCGATAATAAGGGCCGTGAAGATAGCTGATTTCTTTGAGAATGATTTTGAGATCGGAGTTATCTCAGACATTAAGCTTGGGGTCATAAAAAATAGAAGAGTTAAGGGCGTGCCCTCCTTCCATCACTCGAGTAGTAATTATGGTCATGTGCCGTAAGCTACCTTGAAGCCTTGAGTTTATAGTGAAAATCTCCAGTAACGAAATTCGACATGTTGGTGGATGACCCTTATAAAACGGATAAGAGGACTTACTTTCGATTGACTAGTTGTAAAGTATCAATCGTGGGTCTCATTATATGTAGTAAGTGACCCCTAATGGTGGGGTACCATATGATGAGGATATAGCACACCTGGAAGATATGCATTTCCGTTTAATGTTGGGAGGTAGTTGATGACAATGAGGTCTCAAGTGTGCTCGTTGTAAGCTGAATGTTTGGAGGTTTGAGCAATGTACGCTTGTTATGAATACTAGTAGTTGAAAGGACATCGTTGGATTTACGCAAGGCAATACTCAAGTAAAGCTCAAGGATATGGGTTTGATAGATTTGGTAGAGTTGTTCTTTTTAAGGAGTTGATATGGTCTTGTCTAGTCACGAGCTAGCTTGAGATGTTAATCGTAATGTTAGAAGCTTTGAAGTTCTAAATAACCAAACCCATAGTAATGGGAACGATGAACTACCACCTTCTTAATGCGGTTCAGACTAGTTTAGATCTATTGGCTTGAGAAACGACCAAAAAAGTCATGAAAAGAGCCATGTTCCTTAAATAGAATGGGCATCATTGTTACGAATCTAAAGATAGTAAAGAGTCAAAAAAGAATAACCCGATTAATTGAATCGATGGTTATAAGACACTCAAAGAGATCTGAGGTAGATGTGGAGTAGCCTTAAGGGGGGTTATGATTTTATCATCTTTTTTAAGGCAATGCATAGAATGGTGAGAGACCGTTGAGTTGGGACCACAACCTGTATTCTCAACATAGGATATTTCCTTGGATGAGTCAAGAAAAAGTACATTAGTGAAACTTTTATGAAGGAGATGAGGGATCAATTCTTATATCTGGTTTAAGGTGTCAAAATAGTGTTGAGTATGAGTAGGATTTTCTACGGTGGGCCGTTATAGCCATAGTTTGTTTCTATCGAAGAGTAAAGGTGATTAAGGTTTAGACTTAGATTCAAGGTTGACATATTGATGCATGGGACAACGGGTTCGTAGGAACTTCTCGATTTCTACTATAATATGAGTATTAATGGTTCGACCCTAGCATCTTTCTTACCGGTTCATAAGTATTGTGGTTGACATCACCTTGGGGTATGCTTCTTGCTTGGGGGATTTATTATGAGTGCTAGACATCGGGTCACATAGCAAAGAACTGCCCATTTGTGGATGAGTGTTTATCGGCTCAGTCTCTAAGGTTAATTCTTCTTAGCATAGTCAGAGTTCTCCATGAGGTGGTGCTAGGGTATTGTTGAGGTATAAGGGTGGTGGTTATGTGAGATCTACCCCCAGAGTTAACATGCAAGCCTTTGCTAAATGGCTTGTTGTTCAGGCCAAAGATGACAACCTTCCTGCTGAGAATATTTAATTTTCAGTCACTTTCTTGAAAACAGTTTGATTTCTTGTTCCTACCATGACGGTAATTTTGTTGAGTGAGGTTTGTGTTAAGTTCCTCAAGAATGTATGTTGGCTTGGTTAAAATTATTGGATTTGTAAGTGCTAGCAGGTAACGGTTTCACCATAGGTGGTGAATATGAATTGAGAGTAATAGTCTCTGTAGACTTGTTAAACTTATTTTTGGTATGGGTTGGTCATGTGAATACAATGTGTTCCTTAGTTTCTGAGCTAGAGTCTCAAAGTTAGGGTTTGAAATAACCAGTATGTTGGTGTTGCAGGCAAAGAATCTTTACCACTTTAGCTCATGTGTCATGTTTCTACGATGTTATTTAAGGAGAACCTTGTAGGTTGCAAGACGTTCTTAGTTCGCATAGTTGATGTAAGGTTGAGAGTCTACAGTTTTAAAGTGATGGACGTGTCAGTGAATATTGAGGTACTCTTCGAGAATTGAGCGGGCTATCCTCTTGATCGTGGAATAGGACCCATGATGGGGATGTGTCGAGTTCGGTATTAGTGTCTATCACCTTGTGGTCTGGCATCTACCGAACTTTTCGTGTGAGGACTCCTTGGTAAAAGAGTGGATGCGGGCGATGTCGCCAAGAGGTTTACCTTAGGACGTGCTTGTGTTGGTATAGCAAGATATAATGGTTTTAGTTATTGTAGGTTAATGTATAATAGGGCTTATGATCTTGTTAATATTAAAGAATTTTGAGATTTTCGTAAGATCGTTCAGAAGTTTGGCCTCATAAGTCGAAGGTTAAGGAAAATTAATGATAAGATTTGAGGTCAGATGCAATGTTTGGACTCTAAAGACAAGTTGAAGGGTGGTTTAAACTTACAAATGCATCGAGATAATCATAAGTACGATAAATTAAGGGTTGCTTATCTGGGTTTGAGATGGATTGTTTTCATGCATGGTAACAATGTAAAGATCTTCTGAATGGCTTAATAAAAATGTGGATTTTTGGCTAAAGTTGTGTGGAATCAGATTCTTGTACTATAATAAGTTGTGTTGGGAGAACCATTAGGAAATCTTTGAGGATTTGCTAAAGTTTTGGCATAATTGTTAGTTAGAATTAGGTGGTTAGAGTGAAAGAGGGTGTTCGGACCTTTAAGGATAGTTTGGTGGGTTTGATTCTATGTAGAGCTTATTTGTGGTAACAGTTTTCTTTTTGAACCGAAGTGGCTTGGCTAGTGGAATCGTTGGATCATGGATTCGCATATGTTTATGTTGTAGTGGGTTCAAGTAAATGAGGTGTTAAGTTCTGTATTAGTTAACCAAGTTGAGAAAGAAGATTGTAATTTCATGTTAGATTGACGGTAGAGCTCAATTGATAGGGTTTGTTTATTCTTGAACACATGGGTTATGGTGTTATTAATATATGAAGAAGTACCCTGTGGTGTACTTTCGAAGAAGTATTGCGTTTCAAACATAAAAGAGGATATAGTTCAAGAGTTAGAAATGAGGGAAAAGGCAAAGAGGTTGATATCCGTGATGAGATATCATCCGGATTGAGTTCGATGGGGTAATGTTTGACTGTGTTATTGTGGTTATCCATTGTTGATCTGATATTAGGTTCGTTATGAGTGTTGCTCTGGATGTTGGGAATGAATCGTTGAGGAGTCTTGTAGAGAGTTGAGATTTTATGTTAAGAATTTTGGTTAGAAAGGTTTTGTGGAGAACCTAGGAGTCGTGGGCATGTGTGATCGAAAAGATGGTTGGATCTTCACCAGTATCATCTCTTTCCCTTATTTAAATTTTGAGGGTGAAATTTTTTTAAAGGAGGAGAGAGTTGTAACGACCCAGATTTTTAAATCTGAGGGTCGGTTAACCTGAAGCGTGGGTTTCACATTTGGGCTGAGATTTTTGGGCCCTAAGAACCTTAGTGGGCTTCCCACTTATTGTTGGTCTTAAGTATTGGGTTTATTTTGGGTTAAGAGGATCAAAGAAGGGTAGCAAGGTAACTGTCTCCATGGGATGGGGGGAAGGCTGATCCATCTTTAATTTTCTACAATCTTAGAAGAGGGTGAGATCACCCTTGTTTCCCATCATTTTTTCATAAACATTTCTTCTTTTCTTTCACCACGGTTTTAACAAAGAAAGAATTTTTGAGTTTTTGGGTGCAAATCTCGTTTTGTGTAAGGAGGAAAGATTGTTTATCATCAAAGGATCTTTATTTTGAGGTAAACTTTGCTTAGAATGGTGATAGAAGAGGTTATGTTGGGCTTTGAAGAGGAAGAACGAGAATAAATCTTTGAAGGCTTCTTCACCAGCCAAGATTAGTACACTACTAACTCCTATAGTTTCCTGGAAATCATAAAAATAGGCTTTGATGAATGATTTTGGTATTTTTGGTTTTGATATGCCTTGGTTGATCTCTAATGGTAACTTGCGAAATTGGTGTTATTAAGGCATAAAATTGGTAGTAACTCACCTAATAACTTCACCATAACTTGTAGAAGCGATTTGGGGCTTAACTATATAGGTTAAGTGGGATTTCTGGGTGAAATCTGAACCCAGACTTTGAAATTCTAGGCTCGCGTACCGGTACTGAGTGTCTAGTATCGGTACGCATATGTAATAAAGGGGATGACTTGTGAGAGACATACCGATATTGCTGGACGCGTATCGGCACCCCTTGCTTAATAGAAATTCCAATAACATTTTTGCGTGCCGGTACACTAGGGAGTATTGGTACTATTGTTCTATTATCTGGGAAGGCTTTCGTGTATCGGTACATAAAGGTGGAAGTACCAGTATGGGTGGGGATTAGTACGGGGTGGTTTATGTACCGATATTGAGTATCGATACGTGGGTGAACGTATCAGTACAACTTGAGAACCTATTACTTTCGAACCTAATTTGAGTATCGATACTCGTAGAGGAGTACTGGTACCTAGAGAGACGTACCGATACCCATATAGAAGTATCAGTACTCGCTAGGCAATCAGCCTAAGAAATTTGAGCTTGTGTTTGAGGGTTCTATAATTCGAGGCAAAGGGCCCAAGGGGTCTCTTAAGGTATAAAATAGATACTAAAACTGAGAAACTGGTGTTTAAACCCCGTAAGTGGAATACATGGCTAATAACTTGGTAATTATTTGGTGAATTGCTTAAGGTATTAACCCATGGAGATCCTTGGTGGATCGAATGATGCTGTGTGGTAATTAAGGCCCTTACTGTGTGCTGAAAGGGCGCTTATATAGTTGGTTCGCCTTGAATAATAAGATAAACTAATGAAAATGGCTAATGTGCACCTTCATAATATATTAATAAACAGATAAGTTTAATGGGGTGGCATAATAATTGATAAAAATCATAAGGTGATAGTAAATGTTTTAGAGTTGTATGAGGTATGGCATTTGTGTCGATGTTGTGTAATGCGTGGAAGTAGGGTCCTTGTTGTGTGTTGATGGGACACCTACTTAGTCGAGTCTTTGTTGGATGAGATCTGAATACCCAATAATACATGTTGCAACACCTTGAAATCTCCCGAATGTAGGATCTCGATATTATGTGGATGAGGGCCTCATTCGAAAATGCTTGATGAGAGATTTCGAGCCTGGATGAAGGATCCCGATGCTTTATAGACGTGGGCCTCATCCTCATGAGTATAGGATCCTGATACTTTATGGATGCGAGCCTTACTCCTAGTGTAGAATCTCGATGCTTTGTGGACGCGGGCCTCACTTAATGTTGTTGGTATTATCTATGTGATGATGTGTGAACTTATGAGGTATATGTATATGTTGTGTGCGAAATCATACATTCATAATGTTATGTGTTTAGGCGGTTATGGTAGAGCCATCATTATCTTGCCATGATATCATTCATGTTGCATTGCTTTATTTATGATTTGCATGTAGCATGGTTGAGTGGAAGTGCATCCACTGAGCTTTGTTAGCTCAGCGTTCAAAATTGTTGTTTTCGTTAGCAAATTAGTAGGGTTGGCACGTTCTTGGAGGAGCACCATCAGTGAAGGATTCCAGCGCCTCGTCTCTTCAGAGTACAATACTTAGGTTTTTGGGCTATTTATTCATAGGAACCTATTGTACATTGTAAATTGTATTTGGATTTCCAAACGATTGAGTCAAAGGTTTATAATGAAATTTTAAAAGGAGCTTCACTATATATGTTTCAAATATTACTTATACTTTATTGGATTTAAATATAATGGGTTTTGAAATTGATTTTGGATATGGCTAAACTAGGTCAAAATTTAATGGTTGGGTTTCAGGCGTGAGGCTCAAATGTGACATTCGGGTCGAGGATGTTATAGAGTCTGTAATCCTTATTTTGAAATTGTATTAATCAAATCGAATGTTCAAATGTTTTAAATTAAATTGGAGCTCTTTTGTGTCGTTTTGATTATTTATCTATATTTTTAACTACTGGCTTAAATGTTTTTAAGAAATACATTGTTGGGCTAAACCCAATTTGAGAAATTTTATGATTTTTGGTTTGGGGTTGAGGCCTAAATGTGACATCTAGGTCGAGGGTGTTACAGAAATCCTCGTAACTTAGTGTTTCATGATATGATCATCATCTCTTTTTTTATCATTTTTCTTTACTTTATGCAAATTTATTATTCATTTTATTATTTCAATCGTGTTTTAATATTTGGAGAATATATTTATTTAAAAATTATTTTATATTAGTTTAATATTTAAATGTTGTTACCCATTAAATATTTATTTATTTGAATTTAATTATAAGAATTTTAATATTAATAAAATATATATTTAATATTGTTTATAATAATTATATTAGTAATATGCTAATTATAACTATATGAATCTTCAAACAAATATTTTTAAATCAATATTGAAGGTTTAACTTGTTAAAAAGAAAATATATCACAATGATAATATAGTAAAATTTACTTCCAAGTAATCTTATATTCTCTCAACCAAAAAATTGTAATCTTATATTCCTACCAAATAAACCAAGTAAGGTAATCTAACATTCCTAGTAATATCTTAAGTAATGTTACATTCCGGGAATTCTATTCCCAAGGATAATCTTACATTCCGTGAATCAAACGCACCCTAAGAGTGTGATTGTTTCGTAGAAAAGATGATTACTATGGGTAATTTTTTTTTCAGAACTGCATTCTCGTGTTTGGTTTAGGAGAATTCCTCCTAACTGGTCATAATCTTTTCCCAAGACTAGTACTCCTCCTAATGGTGGAAATGTCATTCCCTTTTTTTTAGGTATTACACAATTCCTTCCCCTTTAGACAATATTGCCTTTAAGATAATGGATTTTGTTCATGTTTATCCTTTGTTGTATTTTTAATTAGGTGACTAATTGTTTGTGATGTAAATTTATTAAATATTTTTATTTTATTATCAGTTCAATATTTAAATGGTGTTACGTATATTTAAATAAGTTATAATATTTAATATATTTTTATAGGGGTGTTCAAAAATACTCGACCCAGACTGACCGACCTGACTACCCGAAAGTAAAAAATAGGGTATTTACTCAAAAAAATTTCCCGAGCCGGGTACTCAGCCCGTTAAAATTCTCATATTCTCAGGTTTGGCCCGGGCCGCAGAAACACCTATAATCAGGTATCCGAGGACCCAGTTTAGTTGATATTTTTATATATTTTTTATATAAAAATATTAAAATTTTAAATATGTAAAAAACACTCTATATTTTATTATATAATTCAAACTTTTGTTAGGTATGATTTTTTTATTTATAAAATTAAATAATTTAAAAAGACAAAAAAATGTGGGTACCCATTATCCATTTTAGAAGGTACCCGAATAGCGGGTACTCATTTAAAACGGGCCGAGAACTGGCTAAAAAATTTAATACCAGGAAGACCGTGTAACTGTACTTCAGTACTCGAAAAGTCCGATAGCCGAAAATGAACACCCCTATATTTTTATTAATATTGTATTAATGATGTTTCTATAATTATAGGATGATGTTGCATGTTGTTTGAGAGTGAACGCATTTTTTAAATGTTTTATATTAAAATTTTCTTAAATTCTTATTTTTTTGCTTAAAAAATCAAATTTCCCCTCTTACTCAACTATATAATCAATTTTAACCCCAAATTTGGTCGAAAAATCAATTTTGCCCTTCTGCCATGTCATCTTCACATGTGGGCTGCCACGCCAACACTGTAACGATCAATGTTGGCTTTCGTTAGTCAAGAGGCAAATAGTCATGCAATTTGACTAGTTCATGAGCCAAATTGACGAGAAAATGGCATATGGACATAATCGATAAATTGGGACTACTGCATGGACAATATTTATATTGTACCTATTTGGCAATTAGTGGATAGCTAATAGCTGATAGCGGATTACATTAGCTGATAGTTGATTGCATTAGCTGATTTGATTAGCATATTGTATAAAAATATTTGATAAAATTAACTGATAGCTTATAGCTGTTTGGTTATTTAAACAAGCAAAATAACATATAAGGACGTGATTATATTCGATACTTGTTTAATTAATTTGATTATGAAAAGCATTTTTTTAATATAACATTATTAAGCATATTTGAAGGATCTATATATTAATTTATTATTTATATAATTATTTTAATATAATTTAATTAATTATTAAATTTAAATACAAATATAAATGTGTGAGAATAAAAACAAAAACAAAACAAAAAGTATTAGTTTACAAATGTTACAATGTAAATAAGTGAGGGTGAAGAATTAGAATAGAAAATGTTAAATTTTGGGTTATTTGGATAATTATTAAGGGTAAAATGGTCTTTATAACTCTTATGTACAAACCTCTGATTTTAAAAAGTTCCTATTAGTAGCTTTTTTTCTAAATTAGAGGTTTCACCCTAATCCGCTATTCACAAAACATCCAAATTAACGGATTTGACTGGTCAAACCTCTAATATAGCTCAAATCTCTAATTTTAGCTCAATCCGCTATTTACTAAACATGGCCATAGATATAAGTTGGTTTGATTATTTGACATGATTAAATTGTTAAAAATAAGTAAATGGAAAAAATTGTTCAATATAATTTTACTATCGGTAATCTTGCTTGATAATAATTTTCACCAATATTATCAAATAATAGTCCCTATCAGTAGGGGAGTTCAAACTTCGGTTAAAACCGAATTAACTGACGGGACCAAATTTTTTTCGGTTAATCGGTCGATTAATTTTAGGTTCGGTCGGTTAACGGTTAATGATTTTTTTAAACTTTGGTTATCGGTTAATTAAGTTCGAAATCGGTTAATTAACCAAAATTTTTATATTTTATATATTACATACATTTATTTTTGGTCATTGAAGTTTTAAAAATTATAAAATGATCATTAAATCTTTTGATATATTATACAATGGTCATTAAACTTTATCAAGCTAGCACAAAATGATTTATCTATAATTTATAACGTGTAAGTTAATGACCATTTTGTAATAGTTTGATAAGTTTAATGGTTGTTTTATAACTTTTGAAAGTTCAGCGACCAAAAAGATCATTTTAAAATAGTTAGTGACCATTTGTGTAATTTACCCAAAATTTTATAGCAAATTTCGGTTAATTCGAAAACCGACTGAATTAACCAAACTTTTTTTAAGTTCGGTTACAAATTTTCAAAAAATTTCGGTTCGGTTAACGATTAAGATAAAAAAACTTCGCTTAAGAAAAATTTGATAGTTCGGTTCGGTCGGTTAACCGAACCGACCGATTGAACACCCCTACCTATCAGTAATGTCATGTCGGAAAGTACTTAAAAACTATAATGAAATGATACATTACCTCAATAATATAATATTCCACCTAGGGGTGTTCATGGTAGGTTAACTGTACTGTTTAGCTTAAACGGTTAATTAATCGTTATAGCGGTTATTAACCCTAACCTAACCATTAATAACTGTTAAGAAATGGTTAACCGTTAATTTTGTAAAAGGTTAACCATTATAGTAGTTAACTGTTAAGAAACGGTTTGGTTACAGGTTAACCTGTAACCTATTACAATTTTATTTTCAAATGTTCATTATTTCTTTTTAGAATAATAAATATCTCTCTCCTATAGATATTGTATTAAATTTTTTTAAAAAAAATCTCTAAAATAGAGAGATTTTAAACATAAACTTCATACTTAGTTAAAAAAAAAACCTATAGATTAACCATTAACTATCGTTTTTAGCGGTTTGGTTAACCGGAACTGTTTAGCCTTAACGGTTAGGTTAATTGAACTATAAAATGAACGGTTATACCGATTAACGATTACAGTTAACGGTTACGATTTATTTTGCACACTCCTAATTCCACCCACTAAATGCATCTCTCTCTCTCTTTTTTTTTTTGAATAATTTCGACCTAGGAAGAGGGAAAGGGGAATTTGCTCTTAATGAGTTTCGAGCCCACAACTTAGAGAAGAGGGGAATATGTCAACTGAGAATTTTAACTACTTGCTCTAGAGATTATTAACTACTAAACCCATCTTAAAAGTTTTCCATGTCCTTAATTAGGATATTAATTAAATAAAAACTGTTTTTATTAGAATTTTTATAATAACAACAAAAGAAAGCTAAATGAAAAGGATGAGTTCAGGACGATAGAGAAGGGAAACTAAGAGACTTGTAGCTGGTGAAGCCTCCGTCGACAACCAAGTTATGTCCCGTTACATACTTGGCTTCATCTGACGCCAAGTACAATGCCGCCTTTGCCACGTCGATTTCTTCGCATTTTGCCCCTTTCAGCTCCCCTACTCCGTTTATAATCTCCACCACCTTCTCCTTCGGAACACCTCCGTATATCTCCGCTATTTGACGTATCACCATCGGTGTCGGTATCGGAGCCGGCGATATGCAATTTATCCTAACCCCTGTTTGGCATAGTTCACTAGCTAACGACTTGACGATCCCGGGTGTCGTGAATTTGGATATCGAATACGGGTGTGACCCCAGCCCACCCATAAGTCCGCTTATGCTTGATGTACAAAGAATGGACCCCGATCCCATCGGTACCATTACTCGAGCCGCATGCTTTATTCCGGCCAACACGCCTCGAACGTTGATCTTCATCACCCTGTCGAATTCGTCTAAGTCGAGCTCGGTTATGCTGTGGGGGAACACCTTCCCCGCTACGCCGGCGTTGTTGAACATTATATCGAGCTTTCCATGTTTCTCCATGGCGACCCCTACAGCTTCGGCTACCTGGGACTCGACGGTTACATCACATTGCACAAATTGGGCGGAAGGGCCCTGGGCATTGACTGCTTCTCGACCCACTCGAGGATCGATGTCGGCAATGATGACATGGGCTCCATTTTTGATGAACTCGAAAGCTGTGGCCTTGCCGAGTCCATTTGCTCCCCCTGTGATTAAGGCTACTTTGCCTTGTAACCTGCATTTTTACAAGACAAGAATCTAAGCAGGAATGGGGGAAATGCGGGACTGAAACACGAGACTGGTACAACATTATATTGAAGTATCCGTGCTTCATAGGCCACCACTGCCACAGGGTTTTTAACCAAAAGTATTTCGGACATTATTAACAAGGTTAATTTCGACAGTAAAATGTGTGTGCTCTGTTTCATCGTCATGTGAAAGAAACCAATGAAGCCTGGCCAAATAACAAAACATGGATATAAAACAAAAGAGCCTTGAATTATGACAGATATTCAGTTGACTTGCCCTGCATTAATTTTCCTCGGAAAATTAACAAGCAAAAGAATACAAAGATAAACGCCTAGCTAGAATTTTCAAAAGCATCGCCCAAAATTCAAATGGAAAAAATAATTTGCTGGGGAAAATATATACGAAAGATGCATTAGTCTTGTGCTAGTAACCACGTGTATTCTGGGTAACTGTCATTTCATTTGCGGGAAGGTGGTACAATAATTTAATTTAAGGTTAAAGAACGGTAAATTTCGAAATTTGTTCAAGTAACCTAAGATGTTATATTTTTTATAACATTTTATGTTGTTTTTTGTGTTTTATCAACAAGTTTCGAAACTTGTAAACTAAGTTTCGAAGCTTGTTGAAAAACTATCAACCTAAAATATTACTCCACTTTGATAATATTTTAGATTATTTAGACAAATTTTAAAACTTATCATTTTTATGCCTAAATTAGGATGTACAGTAGACTCGAATGTGTTTTGTTTTGTGTCAGAAATTCAGATGGTGTTTTTAATCTTGTCTAATCAAGAGAGCTACACACTGACAAAATGAGAAAGCTGAAGTATGTGAAGAAAGAATCATAGCTTATAATACCTCGGTGAGGAAGAAGCATCTGGTTCTGGTATTGCAGAGTAAAACCTTAGTTTCTTACATGATAAGCCATGGGTAGCAAACTTCAACTGCCTCTGCCTGGTAAAGAATCAAAACACAGATTAAGGTTTGTTCAAAAATAAACATAGATTAAGTTTGATTTAAGGTATAATAATAAGTTGAAAGAGTGTATTTATACCTGGCTAATGATCTAAGCATGCTGAGGAAGCTTAAAAAGGCTAGAAAATTCAAGAGTTTTTTTTTATGGATGTATATATATATGGAAGAAGAATATTTATTGGAGGAGGAGGAAAGAGTTGTTGCAGTTGAAGTTGAAAGTGACACATTTCCATGCAAGATGAACATGATTTATAGCACTCATGACCTGTCCTATTTAATGATCCTTGTAATCAAAACACAAGGAAAAACCAACAACTAACTTGTTATGTGTTTTTTTATCAACTTTTGGATCCAGATAACCATGTAGATCAGGTTTAATGGCAATGGTGCTTTTGTAACTTTTTTGCTTTTTGTGCCATAAGTTGGATAGGGATAACAATAACCCAAAACAAGAATTCGTAATAGTTAAATTACTTTTAGATTATTTTGAGAGTAACAATTAGTGATTTTTTTTGGTTACCTGGTTCTTTAAGATTTTGACTCGACTAATCCGCACCGACACGTGTCGCACACCTGACATTAGTGGGGAGTCTTCCAGCGAAGATTTTCTGCATATACAAGGTCTCAAACTGAGACATGCTTAAACAATACCAAACTGCTTACCACTTGGACTAATCCATGTTATAATTAGTGTTTATTTTCAATACTCAATCTGAATTAGGCGAGTATTAACAATTATAAAAAAATAACATTCAATAAAATATGTCATTCTATATTTTTTAAAAATATTAATTTCTTTTATATTATATCAATTTTCCTTTTTTTGATTAATAAATGATTATTAATAAGTATCTCGTTAAAAATCTCTCTAAACCTAAATGGAAGAAAAAAGTACACGTATTAATAATAAATGTTCATATCCAAGGATGACCCTGACAAAGTAAACACACAACCAATCAACTAGAACCAAATATATCAATTTTCCTTAATAAGTAATAACCTTAATAATCTTATTTCTATGCTAATTAATTAAGTAAATTTAAATAATAATAATATCACTATTACTAAAAGAAGATTTAGTGTTTAAAACTTGCAACTCAAGGTTTAGTGTTTAATGTTTAGTGTTATAAATAAAATTTAGGGTTTAGAATATAAAATTTAAAGTTTTTTGATTTTGGACATTATAATTTTAGGGTTTTAGCATTTAGCTTGGGATATTCGATTAGATTTATTTGTTAATAAGACTTAAAAGATTATTTGTTTTTTATTAAGTATATTCTCATGCCGGGATTCAAACTCATAAATGATGAGACAATATGAACACCATTCGTCATTAGGGAAACTTGCAGATCTCGATTAATATTTTGTTTATATATGTATTGCATAATTCATACTCTAAAAAATGAGGTGGCACATTTTTATTGGTGTAATCTGAATCTAAGTCAAACTCTATATAATGGAGGAAATGTGTTGTGGAAGGAGTTTAATTGCTGTACATTTGAATAAGTAATTAATTAGTATGCATTTTGCAATTGCCAGAAAATAAGATCCAGAAGTCAAAGGTTTAATCTATTTTAGAAAAAAAGAAAAGAGAGAAAGATGCTTTTCTTTTTATTTTTAGAGTAAAGAACATTACGTGAAGGAATACATAAAGATGATGTAGCGGGGTCATATATCCCACAAGATTCCCTACTACATGGAGCTAACACCAACTTGCCGATTTTGGAATAATTAATTATTTTTTATTAAATAAAAAGTTTCATTCGTGAACATAAACAAAAAAAAAACTCGAAAAAACATAATTCTCAAGCATAGTCCCAAAAACAAAGCCAACACAGTGACCAAAAGCATAAATTCTAACCTAGGAAAATTTAAGCCGACACAATAAGCTATAAAACGACGTCGTAGGTCTGAATCGGCAAAAGATCCTCCAACTAATGTGAACAATTGATAAGGGCTAAAGTGTTAATGAATATAATTAATATGATGCCAAAGTTTTGGATTCTCCCTTGTCACTTGGTCAACGATGGTAATTGATTAGTTTAATGAGACCGACCATTTTGTTTCATATCATATCTCATTTGCCCCTTTGGTATAGTGGTTGGAGGAGGCATCACCTATATGATTAAAGCCAAAAAAGAGAATGGAGAATGAGCTTTTTAAAAGACTACCCAAAGCCTATCCCTATGCCTATTGAGTATACCACTTTTATTTTCCCATGAAAATTTTAAAAAAACAATTAACCAATTATTATAAAATAATACACATATAATTGGATGTGATTCGTAAATATGTTACCTTGTTAAGATATCTCTAATATAACATATGTTATTTGGTGTCTTATCGACGAGAAAGCAAGTGATTTAGAGGCGAAATAGCTCCTTAGTCATGAGTTAGACAAACTCTGGTCTATTCTCCTAAGGCCTAGTTAGTTGGGTTAATCAAAGTGGTTGCATATAATACGAAAAAAAAAACTTTGATACACATCCCGTATAAATTAAAATTTATGCGTGCTTGTTAAATTTTAGGGTTACAAATTTAGTTTAGGCTTTAAAATTTAGAAGTTTAAATCATAGGCGAAGCCACGTAAGGGGCTGGCAGGGGCCTAGCCCCTGCAACACACCCCTACAGTCCATTTCATTTTTAATTTGGCCTCGTAAAATTTTTAATTATAATTTATTTTATTTGTTCTAATATTCTAAAATAGTTATTGTCTTAGTGGTAAAGTGTACAGGGGAATTTATGCAGGTGTGAATCCTTTAAAGGATTGGTGGGGGCATGGCTCCCCCAAAATTTTGGAAATTTTGAATTTTGTCCTTAAAATCTTAGAAAATTTTAAGTTGCCCCCTCAAGATTTTTTAAAAATTCATATTAAGCTTTAAAATTTTGAATATTTTTAATTAAATTCTCTCTCAAATTTTTAATTTTTTTTAAATCTCTCAAAATTATTAAAAAAATAGTTAAACCCTCAATTTTTTAAAAAAAATCGTTTAATCCTCCAATTTTTTAAAAAATTTATGTTGCCCCCCTCAAATTTTTACTCTAAGTTCTGCAACTGAATTTATAATTGTTTTATTTGAAGTTAGCATATTGAATCCTATTTGTGACATTTTTAGTCTTTTTTTTTTTTTTTGTTCTCGGCCCCCTTAACTTTTAATTTCTGGCTTCGTCCATAGACTTTAGGTTGTAGGTTTAGAATTTAAAATTTAGAGTTTAAGGTTTAGAATTTAAGGAGTTATGTTTTAGATTTTAAAGAACGGTTGTGTAAAAAAATTTACACGGACTGTGTATAATATATATATATATATATATAGAAAGGCATGCATACACACACGGCAGTGTAAGGAATCCCAGACTCCAAAGTGCAGACGCTGTGGAAGCTGTTGCGTGTTGTGTCAAGTGTCAACGGCTCTTACCTTACTAAACAATTAATCGCATAACTAAATTATATGTATAAATTAGCATTAGTTGCAAATTAATGAATTATTGGGTGATTAAAGGAATAACAAGGTTGTCATCTTATTAAGATATATTTTGTGGAGACAAGACAGACAAGTGCATCACCTTACAAAATACAACCTGTGCTGTTTCTTGTCTCTTGTAACATCTACTTAGGCTCCGTTTATCATTGAGAGGGTGAACGTTCGTTGGCCGGCAACACTCATTTGGACAAAAGTTAAATTTTTTAATTGTAGATAAATGGTCGTTTAAAGCTTAAAATTAAGTGAACAATACCCATTTAGCGTCAAATTTTAGTATGTTTGTCATTATTTTTTTCGTTTAACGTTTCAACGCTCGTTAAAAAAATATCGACAAACGAAGCCTTAAACAATCAAGTACCGTTTTCTGTTTGGTTATAATTAACAATGCAAAACCCTTGCTTACTGGCTTAAATCGTTGAGTGTCAATTCAAATGAGTAATTTGAGAAAAGCTATATTAGTTGTATGGTTTGGTTTTCACATGGAAGCATGTGGTGGTGCGCAGGACAGGACATGTCCAACCAAAATTAAAGTGCGTCAGACTTTTAAATGAAAAAATTATTTTTTATTCATAAGATACAAATTCGAGATCTCATTTAAATGAGATCAAAATTTTTTTTGCTTGATTTAAGATTAAGGATGTACAAAATAAATTATAACCATTAATTGTAATCGTTAATTAGTATAATTATTTATTTTATAGGTTAATTAATCTAATTATTAAAGTTAAATAATTTTAATTAATCGAGTAACTAAAAAAGATAAATAATGGTTAACCTATAAGTACTTTTTTTAACTAAGTATGGAGTTTATGTTTAAAATCTCTTTATTTTAGAGTTTTTTTTTTTTGGAAAATTTAATACAATATCTATCGGAGACGTATATTTATTATTCTAAAAAGAAATAATGAACATTTGAAAAGAAAATTGTAATAGGTTACAGGTTAACCTGTAATCAAACCGTTTCTTAACAATTAACCACTATAATGATTAACTTTTAACAAAATTAACAGTTAACCATTTCTTAACAGTTATTAATGTTTAGGTTATGATTAATAACCGCTATAACGGTTAACCAATCATTTAAACTAAACGGTATGGTTAACCTACTATAAACACCCCTATCCAAGGAAAATTATTAGATGAACCTGACTCACTACGTCATTTATGGTCCATCCAATAATAATTTTTCATCTCATTTTTTTCCAAAGTGAATCTTCACCTCTTTTCTACATATCATAAATTAATAAATTTTATTGAATGAGATCATAGATGACGTGATGAGCCGAGACCATGTAATAATTTCTCCTATCCAAGACTCTTTTAAAACTCTTTTTGAGTCGTTTTTTTTTTTTTTGAAGAATTTTTGAGTCGGCTTTAAATTAGATGGCTCGGGAGATTGAGAAATTTTAAATAAAGTGGGGTTTGTGTTTTGATCTGGACATTTGGGTCCATATAATTTGGGCTTTCTAATTGCTGTGGCAGATCCAAGACCACACAACTCCCGATCAGTACAACCGAAGTCTTGGTGCCAACTTACTTGACGTAGCATGTGTTTTTTTTTTTTTCCTTTTGCTCCAAAAGTCGTACTGCCATTCTATGCGGAGACGGGGAATGTCGTAATAGCCTAGTTTACGAAGGATTTGGACTCCATCTCATTACGGCAATCGCCACTTGTTCTATTTGTCGAATTAAAATCTGATGTTTTTTTTTATAATCCCATCTCTGAAATGTGGTGTTGTCTACTGCAATGAATCCACTTTAGCCTTTAGGGATTGGTGTGGTGTGTTTTAGTTACCTACTTCAGCTTACTGTCTTATAACCTCCTTTTGTTCTTCGTTTCAATTCATCTTAACAGGCCACAACAGGCGAGGCTTCATCGCAGGATTCACCCATTATTATTATTATTATTATTATTATTATTATTATTATTATTATTATTATTATTATTATTATCTGAAAATTAATCAATTAAATTGTGTCATTAACGTTAATTGTTACTTTTTGCTGAGCGATTAATAGACCCTATGATAATATCATCGGCATCGGCATCCACACGCACATTTTAAATTAGTTCCTGAACTTTCAAATGTTCTAATTTTATCCTCAAACTATGGCTCTCATTCTAAATTGGTCTCCAAACTTTTGAATGTTCCATTTTCATCTCCAAACTATTACCCTCATTCTAAATTGGTCCCCAAGCCTTTTGAATATTGTAACCCCTTCCTCAAATCTTCGTTTATGCCACATCATATTATTACATAACACACATCATTTTTTTCATAACAATTAACAATTTTTATAACGGTTTTATTAACATAAGATATGATTAGCATATATTGATAATTTGGGGTTAAAATTAGAATGTTCAAAAAGTTCGAGGACCAATTAGAATAAGTCATAGTTTGATGATGAAACTGGAATGCTCAAACAAAATTAGAATGAAGGTCATAGTTTGAGGATGTAATTAGAATGTTTAGAAGTTTAAAGACCAATTTAGAATAAGTGTCATAGTTTGGGGGCGTGTGGTGCAATCAACTCTTATAATAATTGATAAAGCTTGATTAGTTAAATTTGATGTCATGGATTAATCCAATATTAGTTTATTTAAAAACTATTAATTTTTATTTTAAATGATGAAAAATATAATTATAAATAGGATGGTTCTACAATAAACGTCATGTAATGCTATGTACAACTAATCATGTGTACCGCTATATATCATTAATTATTTTAATTACTTTTAAAATCATAGGGACTGAAAGAGTTATTATCTTTTTAGAATAAAATCTAAAAAATCAATGTTTATATTACTTTCCAAATTTTTTCTTTTTGGGTCAAGTACACAAATGATAACTGAACTTTGGTAAAATATTCAATTTGATAACCAAACTTTTAATTGCTTCGATTTGCCATTCTTCCTTCTACTCCACTTGATAAGTCGCGATCTAGTTCTATTTAATTTTTTCCCAAAGACTTTGACATTGCCATTAGAGTCGGGGGTTCTCATTCCTCCTATACAATTTGGAGACATTCATTGTAACGACCCAAATTTTGGAATTCGAGGGTCGTGTTTAGCCGAGGCATGGGCCTTGTATTCCAGGCCGAGTTAATTAGGCTTATAGGAGCCTTGTTGGGCTAGCTTGTGTATTGGGCTCATGTGATTATCGTGGGCTTAGATCGAGAAGAATGGGAGAAGGGTAATGTTGTAAATGCATAATTGAAGGGATAAGAGTGTAAATTTACTCTTGGGATGAAAAGAGGGGAAAAGGGGAATCAATTTTCTGGCCATCTTGTAAGAGGTGACCTCATTTGGTTCCCCTTTGTCTCTTCTTCCTCATATATTCATCTCTCCTACCCAAATATTTTAGTTCGAGGCCTAATCTTTGGGATTTTGAGAGTGAATCCAGGATTGTTGTTTGAGGGAGAGTTGTTCAGCTTTGGGAGATCTATCAAACAAGGTAAGAATGGTTACTTTTGGTGGAGATGGGTGTTTTGGTGGAGGTTAATGAGGGAGAACGAGAATGGGTTATTTTAGGATATTCATTCTCGTTAAGATATATGTTTTAACTTCCTTAATCCCCTAACAATGTTGTAACACATTTGGTAACATCTCTTGCAATGAAAGAGGTCGATAACTCTTCTAAGGATCAAAGGAAGAGCAAGGCTTAAGGCTATAACTAAGGTTTCATTCTCAGCTTTGGAATCAAGGTTAGTTCACCACTATCTCCTATGAATTCTTGTAACTCATAATAGTATGCTTTGGTGCATGATTTTGGTATTTGTGGTTTGGGTATACCTTGGTTGATCTTTAATGCTAAAATGTGGAATTGATGTTGTTTGGGCTTAAAATTGATAGCAACCTACCTAATAACTTCATCATAACTTTTATGAGCGATTTGGTGCTTAACCACATAGGTTAAGTGGGATTTCTAGGAGAAATCTGAATCCAGACTTTGAAATTCTAGGTTCGCGTACTAGTATTAGGTGCCCAGTATCAGTACGCGTATATTATAAAGGGGGCAATTTGTGAGGGCGTACCGATACTACTAGAAGCGTATCGGTACCCCTCGCTTAAGGAGAATTCTAGTAGCGTTTTAGCGTATTGGTACACTAAAGAGGAGTATCGGTACTACTGTTCCATTACCTGAAGAAGGCTTTCGCATACCGGTACGTAAAGGTAGGGGTACCGGTATGGGTAAGGATCAGTACATGGTGGATCACGTATCGATGTAGGGCACCGATACAGAGGTTAGCGTATCAGTACGGCTTGGGCACCAAATTTTTTGAACCTAAATTGAGTATCGGTACTCGTGGAAGAGTACCGATACCTAGAGAGACGTACTGATACCCATATAAGAGTATTGATACTCGCTGGGCAATCTGCCTAAGAAATTTGAGTTTGCAATCAGGGGTTCTATAATTCGAGGCAAAGGGCCCAAGGGGTCTCTTAAGGTATAAAATGAATATTAAAACTGAGAAGCGGAGATTTAAACCCCATATATGAAATAAAAAGACTAATAATTCGATAAATATTAGGTAAATTTTGTGAAGTAGAAACCCATAGGGATCTTAGGTGGATCGATCGATTCTGTGTAGTGGCCAAGGCCATTGCTGTATACCGATGGGTTGTCTAGATAGTTGAGTTATCCCTTGTTGTTAGGATTTGAATACCCCAAAAAAGTGTGTTGCAACACCTTGAAGACTCCCGAATGTAGAATCCCAATACTGTAAGGATGCGGGCCTCATTTGAAAATGCATGATGAAAGATTCTGAGCATGGATATAGGATCTTGATGCTTTATAGATGCGGGCCTTATCATACGAGTATAAGATCCCGATGCTCTGTGGATGAGAGCCTTACTCGTAGTGTAAGATCTTGAAGTTGTATGGACTCGGGCCTCACTAAATATTATTGGTATTATTTATGTAATGCTGTGTGAACTTATGAGGTATATGTATATGTTGTGTGCGAAATCATACATTTACGATGCTATGTGTTTAAGCGATTATGGTAGCACTATCGTTATCTTGCAATGATATCATTCATGTTGCATTACTTTATTTGTAATTTACATAAATCATGGTTGAGTGGCGGTGTATCCATTGAGCTTTGTTAGCTTAGCATTTGGAAACGTTGTTTCCGTTCGCAGGTAAGTAGGTTGTCATGCGGCTGGAAGAAGCACTATCAAGGCTTGGATTTCAGCATCGACTTTAGTTGTTGAGTACAATTGCTAGATGTAATGGGCTATGTATTTCGTATGACCCTATATGTAAATTGTAACTCTTATTTTGTACTAAGTGGTCAAGTCGAATAATTAAGTATTTGTAATTGGAGATCTATTAATAATGTTTTAAATACTTAGATTTTAATTATGTTTTGAAATGTGTGGACTTAAGTTTTATTGGACTTATCATGTTTTGGGCTTGAAAACAAAAAAATTTACAGCTACAATTTTTAACTTAGGGCCTAAATGTGATATCCGAGTCAAGGGTGTTACATTTAGTGATATTAGAGCCTAGGTCTAGTTGGTTCTAAGAAGTCCCCGAAGAAGTCTAGAAGGATATATAGGTGTCTAGCGAATACATGCCCATGAGTCGAAGTCGTACTTATTTTAATGCTAAAATTCGATGGTGTGACCCTGTTTGTTGTTGTGCAGATTGAATCATGCCAAGGAGGACAAGAGATCGTAAGGAAAGTTTTGGCTCCCGAGAATGAAGCTTTGATGAGGAATATATGCCCGATGTAGAGGAAGTGTTAGAGGATACAGTTGATCGAGGAGTCAACTATTTCTCGCATTTAAATCGGGTGTTGCACCGAATTGTAAGATCTATACTGAGGGCCTATACTACCCCTCAAGAGGCGTCTATCGAAAGGGTGATAAGGCATGGTGCTACAGACTTTCATGGGTCGGGGCAAGATAACTCGGGGCAAACAGAGTAATAGTTATAATATACAAGTTAGATTGTGAGACAAATGGGATTGAGATCAGAAAACAAGCTGTCATGTGTTTTGTCCTTTTTGAAAGGTAATGTTAGAGAATAGTGGGAACAGTAGAGCTTGGGTGGCACCCAATCAACCAACTTAGGACGACTTCCTCGACGAGTTCGAGAAGAAGTATGTGGGCGAGGCTCACATTGACACCTTGATGGACCAGTTCAATTATCTTATGTAAGGGAACTGATAAGTTTTTTAGTATGAGCAATAGTTTCTCCAGTTGAGTAAATATGCTCCTAAATTGGTCGCCACTGAAAAGATGAGATGCAAGAGATTCTTGAAGGGCTTGAGGAAAAAAATTCATACTTATCTAACTACTGCACCATTGAAAGTGTTCTTAGAGTTGACTTTGAGTGCCAAGTCTCTTGAGTAGGTGAAAGGCTTAACGTATGACCCATCTAGTGGCAAGGAAGTTTCGGTGAAAGAACCCAGAATCCCTCTAACAACAACTCGCAGGCATACTCTGGAATGAGTAAAATCGGTAGAACCATATTAGAGGAGCCTCAAATCGAAGTTTAAGATCAGACCAGAGATCTGAGTCAGCTGGCTGTAGAAAACCATCTTCATCTTCATCCATGATGAGCCCAGAGGGTTCACAGAAGAGTGCAGTTACACTAGTTTACGATCAGCTTGGATACAAGCACAGATGCGAGTGTTGGGGAGCAGTAAGAGTTTGCTACCAGTGTGGATCACCAGACCACTTTGTGAAAGATTATCCAGTAGCTGTTGTGACCTCTCTAAAACATGTTTAGAGGACTGTATATCCAACCCAGAAGGGTCAAGGCCTTGCTCAGGGAAGAACGAACCATGTGTCGGGAGGCATCTTTTAGTTTACTACGAGAGCACCAACTAAGTAGTATGCGGTTAGGACTTAAGAGGACTGCACCTTATTTTCAGTTCACAAATGTTATTTTAAGTACGTTCACCTTATTTTCAGTTCCTATAGTTTCTCTTGTAGATTCGGGATCTACTCACTCCTACATCCGTAGTGGAATATCTCAGCAATGTGGTATTCTTGCCTAGGATCTTGATATAGGAGTTCATGTGACTAGCCCTTTAATGTATGATGTGTTGGTAGATAAGGTGTATCGTAGGTGCCCGATTGAGGTTCAAGGGTCATTTTTCCTAGCAGATTTAATGGTTCTACCATTTTAAGAGTTTGATGCCATCTTGGGGATAGATTGGCTCTTCGAGCATGATGCTAGTTTAGGGTGTAGAGCGAAGAGCTTAAAGCTTCGTGTTATAGATGGTTCTAAGCTTGTTGTGAGAGGCGAAAGAAACTCGTGCCTTTCCAGTGTGGTGTCGGCTTTGTCAGCTCAGAGGTTAATACAACAAGGCTGTAAAGCCTTTTTGGCTTATATTGTTGATACGAGAATTGAGGGTCCAATGCTTGAGAACCTTCGAACTGTTAATGAGTTTATCGATGTGTTTCTAGAAGAGTTAATCGGGCTACCTCCTGACTGTAAGTTAGAGTTTCAGATTGATGTGATGCCAAGTATAGCACTAGTATCCATTACACCGTATCGGATATCACCGGTAGAGATAAAAGAGCTGAAAAAGTAAATCCAAGGGTTGCTAGAGAGAGGTTTTATTCAACCAAGTGTCTCGTCTTGGGGAGCATCGGCCATGTTTGTCAAGAAGAATGATGGGTCCATGAATATGTGTATTAATTACTGACAGCTTAACAAGGTAACGATAAAGAATCGTTATCCCTTTTTGAGGATTGATGATTTGTTTAACCAATTGAGAGGTGTTCGTGTGTTTTCTTAAATCGACTTGAGGTCGGGATACTACCAGTTGAAGGTAGTGGATAAAAATGTTTAGAAAATCACTTTTAGGATGCGTTATGAGCACTATGAGTTCTTAGTGATGCCGTTTGGGCTTACAAACGCACATGCAGCTTTCATGGACCTAATAAACTGAATCTTTCAACCGTATATGGATCAGCTTGTTGCGGTGTTCATTGATGACATTTTGGTGTATTCGCGTTCAGAAGAAAAGCATGATTACCATCTACGTGTAGTTCTACAGACTTTTAGAGATAAACGTCTTTTTGCCAAGTTTAGTAAGTATAAATTTTAGCTCTCAGAAGTGGTACTTATTGGCCATGTAGTTTCTGCGGATGGGATCCGTGTGGACCCTCAGGAAATTCAGGTTGTGGTAAAGTGGAAACCCCCAAGGAATATTTTAAAAGTCCATAGTTTCTTGTGTCTTGTCGGGTATTATAGGCGATTTGTTAAAGGGTTTCTCCATTATAGCCGCACCGTTGACCAAATTGTTGCAAAAAAGATTCCATTTTATGGAATAAAAGAAGGCGGCAAAGCTTTGAGCAACTAAAAGCTTATATCACGGAGGCCCCAGTCTTAACGCAACCCGAACCGGGGAAAGATTATGATGTGTTTAGTGACGTATCTTTGAATAGGCTTGGTTGTGTCCTTATGCAAGAGGGTAAGGTGGTTGCTTATGCTTCGAAACAACTTAAACCTCATGAGAAAAATTATTCTACCCGTGATTTGAAGCTTGCCGCAGTTATATTCGCGCTAAAGATTTGTAGACACTACCTATACGGAGAAAAGTGCTACATCTACAACAATCATAAGAGTTTGAAATACCTAATTACCTAGAAGGAGTTGAATCTGAGACATCATAATTGGATCAAGTTGATAAAAGATTATGATTGTGTCATTGAGTATTACCCCGGTAAAGTGAATATTGTAGCTGATGTCTTGAGCCGAAAATCTATGTCAGACTTGAGGGCCATGTTTACCCGATTGAGGATGATCGAGGATGATGGTCATTTAGCCGAGTATGAGTTGAGCCTACATTGGTACAAGAGATAAAGAGGACTCAGACTTTGGATGAAAACTTGGTAGCACAAATTGAGGCGGTTCAGAGATGTGAAGCCTCAGACTTTAAGGTATGCGATGCTGAGTACTTGTACTTCAGGGGTCAACTGTGTGTTCCAACTTTAGAGGATTTGAGGGATCGTATCTTGAGATAAACACACCGTAGTCCTTTTACCGTGCATCTAGGAAGCAACAAGATATACCAAGACCTTCGTCCTTTTTATTGGTGGTCGCATATAAAAATAGACGTCTTCGAATTTGTGATGTTTAGCCTGCCAACAAGTGAAGACGGAACACCAGGTTCCATCAGGTTTGCTTCAGCCAATTCAAATTCCACAATAGAAGTGGGATTAGATCACCATGGATTTTATGAACGGCTTGCCATTGACTCAAAAGAAGCATGATGTTATTTGGGTGATAGTGGATCATTTGACCAAGTCTGCTTATTTCTTGCATGTACGTATGGATTTCACCTTAAAGAAGTTGGCTTAACTGTATATCAAAGAGATAGTGAGGTTACATGGACTACCCTTATCGATTATTTCGGATAGGGACCCGCGTTTCACAGCTAGGTTATGAAAAAAGATCCATAATACTTTGAACACCAAGTTGCATTTCAGTACATTTTTTCACCCTCATACTGATGGCCAGTCTGAGCGTGTTATCCAAATCCTTGAGGGCATGCTCCGATGTTGTGTTGTGGACTTTGCAAAGAGTTGGGAGGACCAGTTGCTGCTAGTAGAGTTTGCTTACAACCGGTCGAGCATAAAAATGGCCCCTTTTGAGGCTTTGTATAGCCGTAAGTGTAGGACACTTTTATGTTAGACCGAGCTTAATGGGAGGAGGATTGATGGATCCGATTTGGTTAGGCAAACCGAAAAAAGTTCAGATCAACAAAGAAAGGTTGCAAGCGGTCTTTGATCGGCATAAGGCCTATGCAGATCAGAAACGCAAGCACATTGAGTATGATGTCGGCGAAAAAGTATTTCTCAAGGTATCTCCGCGGAAAGAAATCATCTAGTTTGGACGCAAGGGAAAATTATGCCCAAGATACTTCGGATCGTATGAAGTACTTGAAAGAGATAGACCAGTGGCTTACCGGTTAGCCATGCCACCGAAGTTGGCATGTATCCATGATGTTTTTCATGTATCTATGTTGAGACGCTACCTTTTTGACCCTTCGCATGTCATACCGCTCGAGGACATTAAGATTAACACAGATTTGACGTATGAGGAAGAACCGACGAGAGCGCTTGATAGAGGAGTTAAAGAGCTTCGTAACAAGTGTATACCCCTTGTAAAGATACTGTGAAGGAACCACATAATTGAAGAGGCTACGTGGGAGGTTGAGGCTGAGATGAAAGAGCTTTATCCGCATCTGTTTCCACCAGGTAAATTTCGAAGACGAAATTTTCTTTAAAGAGGAGAGAGTTGTAACGACCCGAATTTCAGAATTTGAAGGTCGAGTTTAGCCGAGGTATGGCCTCGAATTTTAGGCCGAGTCAATTGGGCTTATAGGAGCCTTGTTGGGCTAGCTTGTGTGTTAGGCTCATGTGATTGTTGTGGGCTTTGATCGAGAAAAATATGATAAAAGTAATGTGGTAAATGTATAATTAAAGGGATAAGAGTGTAAATTTACTCTTGGGATAAAAAAAGGGGGAAAGGGAAATTAATTTTCTGCTCATCTTGTAAGATGTAGCCTCATTTGGTTTCCCTTTGTCTTTTCTTCCTCATATCTTCATCTCTCACACCCAAATCTTTTAGTTCAAGGTCTAATTTTTTGGATTTTGAGAGTAAATTTCGGATCTTGTTTGAGAGAGAGTTGTTCAGCTTTGAGAGATCTATCAAACAAGGTAAGAATGGTTAGTTTTGGTGGAGAATGGTGTTTTGGTGAGGGTTAATGAGGGAAAACAGAAATGGGTTGTTTTAGGAGCTTCATTCTCGTTAAGATATGTGTTTTGACTCCCTTAATCCCCTAACAATGTTGTAACACGTTTGGTAACATATCTTGTAGTAAAAGAGGTCGGGAACTCTTTTAAAGATCAAGGGAAGATCGCAGCTTAAAGTTGTGGCTAGGGGCTTCATTCTCAGCTTTGGAATCAAGGTTAGTACACCACTAACTCTTATGAATTCATGTAACTCATAAAAGTAGGCTTTAGTGCATGATTTTGGTATTTGTGGTTTGGGTATATCTTGGTTGATCTTTAATGGTAAAATGTGGAATTGATGTTGTTAGGGCTTAAAATTGATAGCAACCTACCTAATAACTTCACCATAACTTGTAGGAGCGATTTGGGGCTTAACCACATAGGTTAAGTGGGATTTTTAGGTGAAATCTGAACCTAAACTTTGAAATTTTGGGCTCGCGTACTAGTATTAGGTGCCCATTATCGGTACGCATATACTATAAAGGGGGCGATTTGTGAGGGGAGTAACGGTACTACTGGACGCGTATCGGTACCCCTCGCTTAAGTAGAATTCTAGTAGCGTTTTCGCGTACCGGTACGCTAAGGGGACGTATCAATACTACTGTTTCATTGCCTGAAGAAGGCTTTCGTGTACCGGTATGCAAAGGTAGGGGTACCGGTATGGGTAGAAATCGGTACGGGGTAGATCATGTATCAATGTAGGGTACCGATACAGAGGTTAGCGTATCGATACAGATTGGGGCACCAAATCTTTCAAACCTAAATTAAGTATCGGTACTCGTAGAGAAGTACCGATATCTAAAGAGGCGTACTGATACCCATATATGAGTATCGATGCTCGCTGGGCAATCTACCCAAAAAATTCAAGGCAAAGGGCCCAAAGGGTCTTTTATGTGTATAAAATTATTATTAAAACTGAGAAACAGAGATTTAAACCTCATATATAAAATAAAAGGACTAATGATTCGGTAAATATTGGGTAAATTGTGTGAAGTAGAAACCCATAGGAATCCTAGGTGGATCGATCAATGTTGTGTGGTGGCCAAGGCCATTGCTGTGTGCTGATGGGTTGTCTAGATAGTTGAGTCATCCCTTGTTGTTGGGATTTGAATACCCAAAAAGTATGTTGTAACACCTTGAAGACTCCCGAATGTAGGATCACGATGCTTTGTAGACGTGGGCCTCATTCGAAGATGATTGTTAAGAGATTCCGAGCATGAATATAAGATCTAGATGCTTTGTGGACGTGGGCCTCATCCCCACGAGGAGTTTCGTCGGAGAGAAGAGGGAATCCTAGAATTTTTTCTTCTCCTCGACATAGGGGGGACCATAGATGAAGGTGCAGAACCACTCATCCCTACCATTAACGGAAATTTTGGTATCGATGAAATATCTCCCCGAATAAAGGATGGTAACATGAGACTCTTCCTTCCACCATATGGCCAAGCCCTATGCAATTCCCACTGGATCGATATAAAAAGCAGAAGTAAACTTCATCTTCATCTGAATCTTTTCAATATATCTCATCTTTTGTTTAGTCTCGCTGAGAAAGACAACAGAAGGCTTAAACCTGATGACAACGTTTTTAAGAGTCTTAACCGTGTATTTATTTCCCAAGCCTTGAACGTTCCAGGACATAAGAGCCATAGATACACAGTCCGGGAAAAAAAGGGTAGACCATGAGGCCAAAAGCTCACCAAGAAGTCCTCAACAGCCAAGAGAAGAAACACCCACCCCACACACAAAGCAAACACAGTCGAAACACCATCAAACAGCAAGACAAAAGTTTGTGGCCACCGCCCAACCGCCAACAGAACAACCAGACCTCAATACCCAAACCGACCACCACTGTCAAGATGTTCAACAGACCACATAGACAGCATAAAGGAGACAAAGAAACTGAAAAAGCAGTCAAACCTGAGAAAAGTGACAACCCCGAGAAGCAAAAGTGTTGGGGACGAAATCCGAGCAAGAACGCAACACCGTCTTGAATCGCAACCAAACCACCCTCCACCGTTGAGACCCCGAGTGACCAACCGTCTAATAAAGCAGGGGAAGAGCAGGTCCGTTTTAAGGGAAAAAAGGTGACGCCTTAGAATCGGAGACCCAATCAACAGCCTCTGGAACTAAAAACGAAAAGGGGAAAATCGAAACCCTAGGATTTGGGGTTCTCTTTCAGGACAGTTTTATTTTTTATTTAAACAATGAAAAATAACATTAATTGATAAGAGGTGGGATTGAGATTTTTTTATTAGTCAAAATTTGTTGTTAGTCATAATCCTATATATAAATCGTGGATTTCAAGAGCTAAACTATGATTGAATTATAAATTTTAGTTTCATTAAGGAAATAGTTCTCATTCGGGCTGTGCGTTCGATCGAGTCGAGTTAAAAAAATTTCAGTTATTCGAGTTTACAAGTCTTATTTTACGATTTAAACTTTATTTGAATTTTTTTCAACTCGAGTTTATAAAATTCGAATCGTGTTGAGTTTTCAAGTTTCTATACAAATTTAATTATACACATATATTTCTTTATATATATTTATATATGCATATACTTAGGGGTGCACACACACACACACATATATATATATATATATATATATATATATTTATATGCATATACTTAGGGATGGACGGTGCACATATTGATTCAAATTTGAACGACTTTCTATATGCATATATAATTACATATATATTTCTTCATATTTTCACATATGATATACATAATATATTATGCGGAATTAAAAAAGTCGACTCGAATATAAAAAATATCAACTAATTACTAAGATTTTCGAGTTTCCATTTCATAGCTCAAACTTTATTTGAAATTTTTTCGGGTCGAGTCGAGTTTATGAAATTTTGAGTCGAGTCAAAAACGGGTAATTTTTTTTTACCTCGAGTCGAATCGAATAATTCAATTTTTTCGAGTCGAGTCGAATTTTGTCTAGCCCTAATTCTGATCAAGCTTTCTAGTGAATGTATAGACAAGCTTGATAGTGTAAATTCTCATCTTTGTATAGTTTGAAATATTCATGCTTAAGCATGTATTTTTTGTAATGATGCTTTTGTTTTTCTTGTAGTAGCTTGTTGCATTCTTTCATATAATACATAAATTTATTTAAAAAATGTGAATTTTAATCTATCTAATTTTTTTTTTCTAAATTTCAATTATAATTCAAACAATTTAAGTTCAAAAAACTAAAGAGTAGGATCCATAATCCTTTGACACACTGAGACTTTAATCGTCAACCTATATGCTATGGTATCGAAATTCCAAAATTTAAATGTTACATATTAATTTTTTTAGGGGATTAAAAATATTATTACATCTGTTTTACGAAGATTGTCTGTTATTGACTTTTTTGAGTTAATTTTTTTTAATTTTAATTCGTGATTATTTAAAATTTATTATTGATAAAAATATAAAAGAATATATTTTAAAATTTTCTAATCAAGTAGATTTTAAATATATATTTTATAAAATTTAATTATTTAAAATATTTAATATAATCATGATCAAAGTTTAAAAATTTTAACTTTTAAAATGTCAATAAAAAATAATATTTATGGGACGGAGGGAGTGCTCAATTAAAACCAATAAAATTAAAATATATAAATGAAATCAACAATTTACAATAAAAGAAGTTTTTTTTACCGAAATAAATATGTTTATAGCATTGGAAGAGAAGCGGAAACTTTGCACAAATAAAAATGGAGTCGAAAGAAACACACACGATCTTTGAATTAGGAATGATTTTTTCATTTAAAAAAATTAAAATAAAAAAGAACACACACTATTTTTAAATAATATTTTATAGTAAAGTCAAATTATAAACTTACAAATTTCAATATATTTAAATTAAAAAATACACAATAAAATTAATTATATTCTCAATGACTTCACTTTTACCTTATCAAATGGGCTTAGAAACGACATCAGCCTAATAAGCAAATAAAATTAGCCATCAAAGAAAGACCACTCTCATCTCATCTCATCTCATCTCATCTCATCTCAGTTTCAATTTGCTCACATGTGATGTCCCAAAATGAAGACTCTCACTCTCATTCTCAACTCCATTAGATCTTCCCTTTCCCTCTCTTAGATCATCCCCGATCTCCTCCTCCAAAAATGGGCTCCACCCAATCCGTACAATCAGCCGAAGAACACCACGAAGAGAGCCCCGACGACGACGAACAAGTGGACGACGATGACGACGGCGAAGAGGAAGACGACAACGAACCCAACATAAGGCAACTCGAGGACAACCACTTGGTCAAGAAAGTACTGGAACAGGAGCCCGAAATATTGCCCTGTTACGCTTCGGCAACCCCTCTGTCTCCGCAGCTGTCTTCCTTGGGTACTCCCAGGATGGGTCCTTCAATCAAGGTCTGGGACCCTTATAATGTATTGGCTCCGCCGCCTCCACTGCCCCCTCCTTCTGTTTTCTCTCGTTCGTTTTCTTTCGACGATGATCGAAAGGTGTTTGAGGTTTATTTCATTAGCCATGGGGAGTGTGATTTGAATTTGAGGCCTGATATTGTCGGTGGGAGATGCGACGGAGCCGCCTTGACCTCTAATGGGAAGCGCCAAGCCAGGGCTTTGGCTGTCTTCCTAAATTCTCAAGGGGTCAGGTTTAAATCCGTTTATTGCTCTCCCTTGGATCGGGCTAGATCCATGGCTCTTTCCGTTTGTCAGGTAGAACTTCTCTTTTCAAATCGATTCTTCTGAAAAGAATATTGAATTTCTATGTATGATAAGATTATAGAATTGTTGAATAGGTTAAAACTTCGAGCTTTTAGTGCTACAATTGAGGTTTCCTCCTATCATGTGCCTTCATTCTAAGCTAAGAGACTTACATTAGGACTGAAATTTTGATTTTGGATCCAGTTTCTAGTTAGTGCTCTGTCTAATATG